>JABUQX010081966.1:0-7500 GCA_015478945.1 Trachelipus rathkii
CGAGAAGATATATATAATAATCAGTATAGTATATATACGGATATATTTATATATATTATATATATATATTACTATAATTATATATATTATATATTAATATATATATATACATGATATATATATTATAGACTAGATTATATCCGGTTATTATACTACTTTATATATTTATAGTATATAATAGTATATTTTACTAATATATATATCTAGTAGTATATTAGCGACTATATATTTTATACCTTATATATATGCGTAATTAATGGTAGTGATGTAAGTATCGTAAAAGAAAAAAAACAGATTAAACTAGCCTTACCGAGCAGACCAGAATCTAACCTATATACCTTATTTATACGTGATAAATTGGACAGGTAACTGACATGAATCAGAGGATCAGGTAAAGATAAGTACACCCAATCGATGGGATGCCAGAAATTCTTCTAATTTGTCAAAATGTTGTGACGTTCTATCTTCTTATTGGTCATAAATTTCAATGATATATATATATAGTATATATTATATATATATATATATATATATATATTACTTTAATATATATTCGGTGTTATACATGAAATAGGGGGACAAATTTGGGGGATATTATCTTTGTACCATTACAAGTGTTTTGTCTTAAATAAAGTTACCTGTTTAAAGGTTCCTCATTTAGTAGGTAAATAGTTAGGAAGGTGCAAGATGTATGATGTGAATATTGGTGTTTATGTTCCCGTTAGATGTGTTATTTTAAGTTTTTTGTCAGCTTTTATTATTATATTATTTATTATTATTATTTTATTAATTATTATTATTATTGTTATTATTATCTTTATAATCTATTATTATTATGTATTATTAATTTTATTTCCTTATTATTATTACATTTTATTATAATTATTATTATGATTATTCATTATTAATACTCATTTTATATTATTGATTATATTATTATTATTATTATTATTATTATTATTTTATTAATTATTATTATTGTATTATATTAATTATTATTATTATTATTATTTATTATTTTATTATTATTATTCTTATTATTATTATTATTATTTATTATTATTAATTTATTATTATTATTATTATTTATGTATTATTATGTATTATTATTCCGATTATTATTAATATTACTTATATTATTATTTATGGGATTGTTATTATTCTTATTATATTCTTTGTTATTAAATTATTATTTCCCATTCGTATTATTACTATTATCATAGTTAATATTACTTATCAAATAATTATTATTATTAGGCAATTAATATTGTTATTTAGTAATATTAGGAGTATTATTATGATTCGCATTATTATTTGTATTATTATTGTTACTGCTTGTATCCGTTTCCCCGAGTAAATATTGCTCGAATACTATCAACAATATTCCTAGTATTATTCATCCTATCTCTATAATAAGGTGGTACCTATCGAAGCAACCTATAGCAGTGTCCAATATTAGAGACAGCAATACCCTGTTCTATAGGTTACTACTTTACGTTGCAGAGTTTCCGAAGCCAACTCGTCACATCTACGGAACATAAACACCAATATTCACATCATACCCCTTACACCTTTCTAACTCATTTACCTACTAAATGAAGAACTTTACAGGTAACTTCATTTAAGACAAAAATCTTGTAATGGTACAAAGATAATATCCTCCAAATTTGTCCCCCTATTTCGTAAACACCCTGTATATATATATATATATATATAATTATAATTATAATATATATATTATATATTATAATTATAATTATAATAATATATATATTATATATAATATATATATAACTATATATATGATTATATAATATATATATACAGGGCTCTCTTAACCATTCATATGCCTAGGGCGGAAGAATATGAGGGCGGCCCTAGGTGGCTAGAACGCGGCAGAGGAAACAAAAAAAGGAAAATAAAAAACATAATATATATAATTATTATATATATATATTATAATATATATATATATAATATATTTATATTATATTATATATATATAATATATATATATATAGATATACATATATATATATATATATATATTATAATTTACATATGCTTTAGGTGAAATTTTTTTTGCCTAGGGCGGAATGAAAAACATAAGAGGGCCTATATATATATATTATATATTATATATATATATTATGATATATTGATATATATTATAATATATATTATATATATTTATATATATAAATGAATAATAATAAATTTAAGTATTAATATTATTAACATATAATTATATTATATATTATATATATATATATATATCTCTTGGAAATTTTTCGCGATTTCAAGTGTTAATGTGGATTTGGTTTACGGTTAGTCTAACCCTCAATTTGGGGAGCTTGTAATTCCCCTAAATGGGAGTGTCTTCCTTTGACCTGATGGATTTTTTTAGATCTGAGGATTTCAAGATTTGATGTGGGTTTTTGAAGGGTGGAGAGTTCGTTTCTGAGGGTTTTAAATTTCCTTTGAGGTTTGTAAACCCCCAAAATAGAGCTCCTTACTTTAAACAGGTTTGGAAAAGCTGAACGTAATTTCTTTTATTCAAAAATAGATTCACGATTTTTCCTGAATGGAATTTTTGAGACTTGATACCTTAAATATGCGGGAGTTGAAGACCCTGCACCTTTTCTGCTTCAGAAACCGAGGTCTTCTCTATGTTAAGTGGCGACATACCCGTAACTTTCTTTGATTTAAGAGCAAGGAAACTCAAAACCCTCTCCTTTAATGAGTCCCGAATACCGCAAGAAGTCCTCTCCTTTTGATGGGCGCAGGAAGTCGAAACCCTTTTCCTTTTCAAGAACTCCGGGCGGAGCCAAAATTTTCCTGATTATTATGATCAAACTTTATTTCTTTTTAAATGCTCAAGGTTCTCCTTCCAGTGCATTCGTTAACTTTGAGCCTTTTACACCCCAAGGAACTTCAACGTGTTCTCACACTTCCACAATCTCAAAGATCCTTTAACATCCTAAGACCTTTTCAATTACATATTCCTTTTATTTTTAGACCAACTGCTACCTTTTAAGATGATGAAAACACATGGTCCCATACCTAAACTCGGTTTGTCTTTTACGTGACGTCATAAATTATATAAGGTGGTTTCAATTATTTTAGAGTACCCGGACATGTTTTTTATCCTAATATGGGTCTGCATAAATCTTTCATTCATTTTATACCACGATTTCTTTTTATACTCAGACTGTAAAATATTTTATCCATTTATATCTTATTCTTTTAAGCAGGGATTTGAAATATTAATAATAATAATAATAATAATAATAATAATAATAATAATAATAATAATAATAATAATAATAATAATAATAATAATAATAATATAATAAAATAATAATAATAATTATTATTATTATTATTATTATTATTATTATTATTATAAATATTATTATTATTTACGCTGTAGAAAATATTGATGAGGTAGCCATGGCATCGGTGTATGCTGCATTTTCCTAATAGTGGTGGTGGTAGTAGTAGTTACACATTATCATTATTATTTTACGACTTTCTCTCTCTCTTTATTTGTATTCTCTTTAGTGCTATTTATTCTTTCTTTTCCTTCTAATTATTATTATTATTTAGTATTAGTTTATATGGTCTCCATAGCAATAGGACCTTGTTAAATATAAAGACGGTGATATATTTAGTTAAATGATATAGAAAGTAAATATATAGAGAGGTTATATAATATAAAGACCCATAGACTCTATGAATTATAACAACACCATATCTTATTAATTATAACGATGCCAATCTTTATCAGTTACAAAGAATGAAACTTGATCTTCAATTGGATAAGTTATGGCCTTCGGTCCCTGAAAAGGAGAACAACACGGACCTCTGGGTTTCCTGGTCCCTAAATAGAGGAGACGGTCCCTGAAAGAGGAAAACAACACGGACCTCGGGTTTCCTGGTCTCTAAATAGAGGAGACGGTCCCTGAAAAGGAAAACAATACGGACCTCGGGTTTCCTGGTCCTCTAAATAGAGGAGACGGTCCTTTTCAATCAGAAGCAGATTTTCTAAATATATACTACGCTTCGTAAAATTTTTCGCAACATTTGAAGTCCTATTTTATTCATCTTATCTTCCTGAACTTGGGCTTTCTTTTAATATTTGTCTGTGCTTTATTGACAAACTAAGTTTAATTTTGCAATATATATAGAAATTCTCATCTTAATATTACCTTAGTTTGATTTCACTTAATTTTTTTCCTAATTCCACTAAATAAAAAAATCAAATGGCATAGAATTTATTAACTTCAAATATATAAGAATTTAAAATAATAATAGATATAAGTTGAATATAACTTGCAGCAATTGAATATAATGAAATCAAAATAATTATTTCCATATTGAAGTTATTTTCGGTTATTATATAAATAAAAAAAAACTTGCAAGAATATCTCCCAGTCTTTACAAGTACTTTGGGAATCAAAAACGTCCTAAGTACATTTACATTTTTCCTCAGGGCAATATGACGGAAATTTAAGGCAGTTTTGATTGCAGTATCCGTCAGCGTTTTTCTTCTTTGCAAATTCTCCAACTGCTATACATTCATGCCTGTATGATGGGATATATATATATATATATGTAATATATATATATATATATATTACTAAATATATATATATATGTATTATATACCTACATATATATATATATAATATAATGACCTCATATACTAATAGTATATATATTGGGTAATATCTATTTATGTTAATAAATAGTTATATATATATATATATATATATATATATATATATATATATATATATATATATTATATATATATTATATATATATATATATTATATATATATAATAGTATATATATATATATATATATTCATATATATATTATATATATATAATAATATTAATATAAAATATATATATATATCACTCTCAGCCACTACATGTCACGGGATCCTCCTCCCATCTGCAAATTTTGCCGTCGATATACCCCAGCATCTGTTCCCATATCTTCAATGATAGTCAGAACTGGATCCATTCGCCGTCATCATTTTCCTACTTTTATGGTCCATAACACCTAAAAGGTTATTTTCTCATATCTTATATGAATTCCTCCCACTTTAAAATAGTAACATTTTCTCTTATCTCACAAGAAATGAATATTCTTCATAACTTTTTTTTTATGTAATATTAGGACATTTTAATGTAAGGACATCTTTTTATTTAGCTTTATTTATTTTTGCTGAAATATTCAGTTCGCCATCCCAATTTTTTTTACTGACATTCAAAAATATGTATGGCAGAGTTAAGAACCACCATGGGAGTTGATTATTCAACCGCAGTGAGGCGACGCTTCCTCGTGACCGTGGTGAGTTCTGTCATAAACTTCAAAGAAATATATATATATATATATATATATATATATATATATATATATATATATATATAGTTATTATATTATATATATAATATATATATATATATATATATTATATATATATATATATATATATATATATATTTTCATCTTTTAGTAACTTACTGTATTTCTTTGAAGATTAAATGGTTATAAAAATGCATTTTTAACTTACACACATTGGCACATTTCAGGGGGGCATTCCGGGGGGTATTTCAAACAGTTACTTCTACACCAGTCGTTCATTTCTTTGTCATTCTTGAACTCTCCCACTGGAAGACACAACTGAGGACTATATATATATATATATATATATATATATATATATATATATATATATATATATATATATATATATATATATATATATATATATATATATATATATATATTATATATATATATATATTTTATAGTATATATATATATGATATATATATATATATATATCTCTATATATATAATATATATATAGGTATATATATATATATATATATATATATATATATATTGCATAGCGAAGTAAATATTTTTTTTTAACAAGGATTTAACTTTTTAATTTGTAATACAAGTTTGCTTACGTAACAACCAAAAGCCTTATTTCTTCGTCAGAGACAGACTCGTCCTTCTCAACAACATTACTGAACTCGATGCCCCAGTAGTATGTTGCTTTAGAATCGGGCCCTATAAAATTACGCCATTTGGGCCCGCTTAGCGGTGAAACGTAAGGTAGAATTTCGATATCTGCACAGTTTACAAAGGTTTCTTGGGGTCCGCAGCCATCAGCTTGTGTCCCATTGTCGCACGTTCCCCAATTATTTCCTTGGGTAATAATAATAATAATAACAATAACAATAACAATAACAATACAATAATAATAATAATAATAATAATAATAATAATAATAATAATAATAATAATAATAATAATAATAATAATAATAGCCAAAGTGATTTGTCTATAAATTTAGCTGCGAGATTGTTTTTCCCACTAGGTGCTTTAACTTCAAAAGGAGAGGAGTTTATCATGACTCATCATCCATGCACTCATGTCGTAGATGTGACAAGTCTTGACAAATTCCGTTCCTTTTGCAGATAGAGCACGTTGGAGAGAAAATATAATAGCGTTAAATTTGTAGATTGACTATTTTAACTTCCCACTATCCAATTATATAATACTCTCCACTGTTGTTCTAGCCAGTCAATCAGTCAGACGGAACATAAAGTAACGAATAAAGGACCCAAAAAATAACGGAGTAACGGAACAGAAAAATAAAAATGATTCAGTTACTCAAAAATTTAACTTCGTTAGTAACGGAGCAACGGACTGGTGCCCAACTACTCAACCATTATGGTTTGAAAGATCAAAAAGACTTTCTTGCTTTAAAATAAAAAAAAAAATATATGAACGTCTTCATCACTGGTATAGTAAGGAAATGGAGATGAGTGAGATATATCACTAACTCGGAAATAAACACACTCAATGTACCCAATCATATTCAATCACGAGTGGAGAGACATTGGGCTCCAATTGGAAGAAAGAAGATTGTACAAAGTATAATTAGATGAGTAATGAAGCCAAAGCTTTCAAATCTATTATTTCGGATAGAAAAAGGATCAAATAAATTAGTAAATTTGGGACTTTTTAGCGGTAAGAAGTTATAAGGTTAGCAAATTCCCGTTCATTGACCCTGCGCGTTCTTTCTCAATTAATAACCATATAACAATTTCAAGTACAAATTATAATTATCATCTTATTAACAAACCAGGAAATCATTGCCATAATAGATACCATAGAAATAATGTAAATTTCCTTCTACCCAAGGGCAGTGGAGTGGGAATTGGAAATTTTTTATGGTATTTATTTTTTTATTTTTATTTTTTTTTTTTGAGAAATTTGAAGTCGGAACCGAAGCAGGTGAAATTTTAAAACTTCTTAGTCGGGTAATTTAAAATGGTGGAGCCTTAGTGAGAGAGGACAAAAAATTTGCCGGCTCCGACAGACCCATGATACTCTAACTAAATAAAAAAAAAAAAAAAGAAAAAAAAAATAGAAAAAAAAATTGAAAAAATAAAAAAAAAAAA
>JABUQX010081966.1:12500-25000 GCA_015478945.1 Trachelipus rathkii
ATATCATATATATCTATATTTATATATATATATATTATATATCTATAAAAATATATATTATATATATAGATCATAATATATATATATATATATATATATATATATATATATATATATATATATATATATATATATATATATATATACTATATTCTAATATATATTTATTATATATATATTATAGGCAAGAATCTATGACTCTGGCCACTGCTTTTGAAATTCAAATTCACGACGTAGTCGCAAATAATTGCTAGTAAGTAAAATTTGTAATTATTTATTTATTTTAATGCAGGTAATATATTTGAGTCTTTTATTATTAATTGTACTTAAAAATATATAATAAGAAAATAAAATAAAATAAATATTTACTAACTTGAACAGGGACAAGAAAATAACTTTAAAATATTTTTATAACATTGTCAGGTACTCCCATTTTATTAAATTTAAAAAGTAGAAAAAGTTTTTATTAATTCAGCGAAAATAAAGTTCTATCACTAAGAACAATCTAAAATATAAGCGTAGCTACCACTTCCGTTATTTATCCGAAAACAAAGCGGAACTAGCGATAGTGATGCTACTAGAAAAGAAATGCAGCTAGTTGCACCGCTATTGCTAGCGGCGCTACTGCCCAACTGTGCCTTTTAGAAATTGGTTAGAATCAGAATGCACTTATTAATTAATTATTAAAGTCAGTTAACTTTATTCAAGTGACAAAATGAGGAATGTATATATAGAACTCTATGCTCTATATAAATAGAGGTGTACACATATTGGCAGAGTCTTGTGACTTAAAAACGAAATGATTCACTTGCCCGAATCAGATGACAAAATAAGGACAACAAAAGTAGGCTTGAGCAATATCTCTTAATAATTAAATAATATAGGATATTTCAAATAATCAAAGGAACAAAAACAAGAATTTTCTCAAAGCTTTTAAAAAGATTTTTACAAGAACTAAGCACCAATGACCAACTTATACAAGTAAGCTACAGCAATATGGGATTAAAGTGAACCAGAACACTTAGCTTTATGAAATCTAACTCCAAACTGATAAAAAAATCAACTATATACTCCTACTTATACACATTACGCTAAATCATTAGAGTGGAAGTTTGCCAATACCTCTAAGAGTTATTATACCAACGGAGGGATATAACGTTTCTACAGGATATGAAAATTCTTTCCTTTATGTCAGAACGAATTTAAGACAAGCAAATCCCCTCGCCGAAAGTTCTCGTGATGCTCTCCTATGATAGATATGAAATTAAAGATTATATTACCTATCTAAACATTCTTGGGTGGCATCTTTGTCTTCGGTTTCTTTTGAGCAAATTTTCGCTTCCATATGTCCAAGGTGATTAGCTGTTATATCTGCAGTGATTGAGATTTGCTGAAACAATTTTATTATTATTATTATTATTATTATTATTATTATTATTATTATTATTATTATTATTATTATTATTATTATTATTATTATTATTTATTATTATTATTATTATTATTATTATTATTATTATTATTATTATTATTATTATTTTTTTATTATTATTATTATTATTATTATTATTAATTATTTACTTATTAATTATTATTAATTTATAATATATTTTAGATTATTTCTTATTGATTATTATTTTATTATATTATTATTATTAATTATTCATTAGTTAATTAATTATTATTATTGCTTTAATTATTATTATTGATTTTTTTATTATATTATTATTATTATTATTATTATTATTATTATTATTATTATTATTATTATTATTATTATTATTATTATTATTATTATTATTATTATTATTATTAAAGGATCTAAGGAAAGGAAATTGAAAAAAGGACGGAGCCTGAGGCTGACGTTAAAAGAAAATCATTAAGAAAAGTTTTACTCGATAGCAACATAGTATAAATTTAATTAAAATTATAGTACTTCAATCCAATTTTATAACATTCGGACCATCTTGTGTGTGTATGTGTTCTTCCTTTCGCGAGAAAAGTTGTCGGCAAAATTTAATATGGCTTCGTACGTAGCAAAAATTTACTTTTATTATCCCAAACATTTTTAGTATTTATCGTGTGGTAAAATAAATTTGAAGGAAAATTCCTAATAATTTTTATAAAAAATTATTTAATTACGTTATATTCGAAAATGCCATAAAGAGGACAATGCCAATTAAAAGGAATTTAGAAATTTGTTTGTTATGAACCAATCACAACGTTTCTTACATTTTGACGTAGGAAAATGAAGGCGTGGCTTTCTTTCGAAAGCGGTCGTTGGAAATTAAAAATTTTTAAGAGCATATGATCAATTTTTCAGATAATTTACTCATCTATCTGGCCTACTGTATGTTAATATATTTATACTGCGATAGCAACGTGAAAGAGAAGTCAAGTTAAGAACATGATCTCAAGCAGATAAATAACGACCTGATAAAATGGAGCAAATCAAAAATAAGACTTGTAAACTCGAATGTTTAGTCATTTAAGTATGTATACTTTAAGATTAATATTTTGTCTGGATCTTTTTATAAAAAAAAGACACAACAAATTAAACAGGTCCCAGCTAATTTTCATGTAACTTGTAGGAAAGGTTTGAAATGAGCTTTAAATGATGAAAACCTTAAAATAAAACTCTAAAAATTATACAAATGCATTTCACACGAACACCTGTCTACGGTGGAGGAGCCCCACCTACCCCCGAATCGTGAATACTAGAGAAATAAAATACTTCTTCAAGACCATAACCAATAAAAATAATAAAACAGAAGCATCTGGCAGTAAGATTTGTTTTTTACATTTTACAAAAATCAAAGTATGAGACCTGAAAAAATTTTTCCGAATCATTTTTTTTTTTTTTTTATCAGATTGAAAATCATTCCAAACTTTTCCTACAAGTTTCATGAAAATCGTATGGGGTAGGTTCAACTAACAAAGAATAACTTTTATTATTATTATTATTATTATTATTATTATTATTATTATTATTATTATTATTATTATTATTATTATTATTATTATTATTATTATTATTATTATTATTATTATTATTTATGGAAGTAGCCGAAGTGCTGCCGCCATTGATCTAGTTCTTTTAAATTTTCGAAAAGCTTTATCTGATTCTAAGATCCGGAATTTCATCGATTATTATAGTCATATAACTCGATTGAAAGGTTAAAAGTATTTATTTCATATAATAGGAGCTTATCAAGATTTTAATCATCATATATGATTGACATTTCTTTGTGTTGTTTTAATGTATTTCAAGTATATAGTCTTTCAGTTTACAACAAATTACATTTTAATGAACATCCATTAAGAAAAAGTGTAAATTTTTTTTAAATGGTTAAAACTTCTAAACTAGATGCAAATAAATATAAATCCTGTTAATTCCACATGTTTCCCTTTACATCAGTTCGAAAATCAAAAACATATTAGATTGTCACAATCGTTGTGATGCCAATGATATTCTATTTTAAATTAAGAAGCAAAACCTGAAGACTTCAAAGCAAAATTATTTTAACGTGTTAAATCTGATAAAGATAAGATGAATGCGGGTCAATAATGTTTTATCCAGCTAAAAATATATAATAAATCTCCACCTGACCTGATAACTTCTCACTATTAGTTCCATTACCGCATTTTCCGGCCATCTTCGTGAGCTTCCTGAAACTGGATCTCGTAAGCCTGTCTCCGCACAATCCACATTTACCGCCATTCGTGTGAAATTGAACTAAAAAAATAATAATCTTTAAAAATGACACAAAGTTATTAAAATTTAGTTCGTTAAAAAATTTTTGTTATTTATGTTTTTTTGGAAAATAACCGATTTTTCACCCAAGAGCATAGATTTAAATCACAACAGATTTATATAAAGAGTGAGGTATATATATATATATATATATATATATGTATATAGTATAATATATATATATATAAGATATAGTATATATATATGTATATATATATATATATAAGTATATGTATATATATATATATATATAGCAGTTAGTTATATATGGAGTTATATATATATATATATATATATATATATATATATGTTATATATATGTATATATTAGAGTAGTATATGATATATATATATAGGTATATATATATATGTATACATATATGATATATATATATTGTTATATATATTATTATTATTACATTATTATTATTATATTATTAAAGTATTTCATATATATATATATAAATATGTTATTATTATTATTACTACTATGATTATATTATGTTATTTATATGTATATTTATTATTATATATTATACATATATATATTACATATTATTATATAATATTATTGTTATTATATATATAACCAGGTTGTTACATATTATTATTATATATAATTTAGTTCAACATTTGAATGTATTTTTTTGCTGCTCTTACCATCGTAACCCCTCCGCAGAGGCTTGCTGCCGTCGTAATCGACGGTTGTCAAACCCGACACGCCACATTGAATTCCGGGCAGGCGGATCCATCATCATGCCGTGGCCATAAGTCCCAACCTGTGAGTCCATATTTTATATATATATATATATATATATATATATATATATATATATATATATATATATATATAAGAAAGAAAGAGCATATATATAGAGATATATATATATATATATGTGTTATATGTTAAAAAAAAAAAAATATATATATATATATACATATCGTTTGTAGAGTAATTAATCTCCTTTATTTATAACAAAAGTGCTACGTGCTCAAATAAAAATGATTATATATATATATATATATATATATATATATATATATATATATATATATATATGTGATATATATAGATATATGTTATTATATATATATATAATATAGCAAAAGGGCTTTGGGCTCCATTCCCTTGTCCCTAGTATTGGTAATATGTTGACTATGCCCAAGGAGGGCGCGAACTTTTTTTAATATATATATGGTATATATATATATATAAGAGATATATATATATATATATATATATATATATATATATATATATATATATATACAGTTATATATAGCAGCATATATATATATATATATATGTTAAGTTACGTTATAGTATATAGTATATATATATGTATATGCTATATATATAGTATTAATATAGATTTTTTCTTCCATTTTTTTAATATGAATCTCATCGATTTTTTTCTAAATTTTCTTTTTGGAAGATTTTATACGCTATACAGAATGGAAGTATCAAATTAATCATCATTATTAATGTATAGAAAATGAAGGAAATATTTTAGCAAATTACATACAAACTCAGTGAAAGAAGAGAAAATGAAAGAATGTTAACTAAAAGCAAAATATTTTTCGACCATCTATGTTGATCTATATTCAGAACCTTCCTCCGAACTGAAGATCTGATATTAAAACCTAGGAGTGCTCTTTGTGAATGAACTAGGACTTAAAGTTAATATGAATAACACTCTCGAACAGGAATCTTGTTAAGAGTCAGATAGTTCATCAGTTTTAAGAATTCTTTTCTTGTCAGAAAAAGATATAGAAGCCAATGATGATAGGCAATGGAATCAATTGGAGCACGCAGAAAAGAGATTGAAAAATAACAATCAGTTAATAAAAGACCTTCAACGCAAAAAATCCTTTTTAAAAAATTCAAAAGTAGAATTATGTAAGGCATTAGAGATGTCTTATCGAAAAATTGACCAAGAATCAATGTTAACAGTTACAGGTGGCAATCCTTTATTATCCTAAAATTTTGAAAGATGTTGCTTACACAGCTGCAGCTTCACCTTCCACTCAAGTGAATGTTGAGCCCTTATTTTTGGATTTAAAAATATAATCGAATCTAAGGGCATCGTTAAAGGAGGATTTCTTTGAAGCAGTTTTATTTCTAAGAAACAACAGTTGGAATAAAGGTTTATAAAATACGTCAAACAGTTCAAAGAGGAATTATTTTAAAAGTAATTAATAAATTAAATTATTTGTTTTTATTTATATTTTTAATTTTCTATAAAATATTTTCTAAATTTTAAATTGTAAGTCAAAATAAAGATGTCACTAACAATTAAACTTTTTTAAATAACAAAATTTTATCTTAGAGAATTAATGATATCATCTGTAAATTGAGATGAAGTTATAACTAAGAGCTGGAGTCGCAGCCGGCACAAAATTTAACAGCTCCTGTGCGTCTGTCTGTCCTTTAATTTTTAGAATTTGACATTAGCACATGTATATATATATAAGTTATGTTACATATATATATATATACTATTTGAGCAAATATATATATTATTATATATATGTTATATATGTTATATATATATATATATATATATGCTAAGGTTACCATAAAGCAGCTTGAGCAAAGATATATATATATATACAGTTATTGAGATTAAATATATGTTGCTATTACATATATATATTATATATATATATATATACATATATATAGAAAAAAATATAAGATATATGTATATATATATATTATATATTATATATATATATATATATATATATATATTTACTTACAATATTTGACAATACAAATAAGACAACAGACAAAATCATATTTAATATTTACTGAAATATATATATATATATATATATATATATATTATATATATGGTTATAGGCTATATATATATACATATACATATGCATATATTATGTTACATATACATACATATATGCATATACAAAAGATCTTGAAAGATAAATATATATATTATTATGTTACATATATATATATATATTATTATATATATATATGTTATATATATATATATATATATATATATATTATTATTATATATATATATATATATTATTATTATATATTATATATATTATTATATATATATAAAAACATATATATATATTATATATTTATATAAGATATAGTGTATGGAAGGTTGGTTAAGGTTGGCTGGCTGGCTTTACAGCAGGAAGATATATGGTTATGTTGTTGGTTATATATATATTACATACATATATATATATATATATATATCATTACATATATACATATGTTATTATATTATTAAGGCTATTATTGGCTGGGCTATATAAGATAGCAGCTATGTTATTAAGTTATGCTAGTTATACATAAAGGCTACTAAGGTTATATATAAGATATATATATATATATATATATATATATATATATATATATATTTAAATTAGAGATGGACCTAATATTGGTATTCACATTCGCGAGCGAATATTCGCATGTTTTTCAATATTCGCATTCACATTTTCACATTTCAAAATATTAAAAATATTATTATCCGCATTCGTGAAAGTATTAAAAATTATTCTCTATTCGCATGCACGCGATTGCGAATACAAAATAGTCCTTTGGGGCTTGTTATAAAATTTATCGACAGTTGTAATAAGCTGACCAGAATGAGTTGAATAATACAGAGTTGACATGAATGAGTTGAATGAGTTGAATGAGTTGAATAATACAGACCCGAGGTTCGTGGCATTAATTTGAGTCACACCCGAAGTCTTGGACACTCATTCAGACTCCTGAGCATAGCTGATACAATCGTAAGGGAGTAAAAACGGTAGATAAACTGTTGGGAGGGCTTGAGGCAATTGCGCAATGGTGTCCTCACCCAGTGTGGTTTGGAACTACTTCGATATTGTATCCAATGACATTGTAAAGTGTATACTTTGCAATCGTAATTATTATCAGAGCTAAAAGGGACAGCTGCCACACACCACCCGGCAAACAGCAAAGTGTTTCTTTTCCCTAAAGGAAGCATGGGGGGAATAAGGCCGATAGGAATGCTTGTTAGGTCTCTTCTATAAAAGCGCTTTAAACGTGGCGCTTTTGATGTAGCGCCATCACCAGTTGAATAAGGTCAATGAGGGCGTTTAAAACGCTTATAAAAGTGGAACAATGTGCTACTCATTTTTGATCTATTGCTGGCGCTAGTATAGCGGCCCAAGAACGTAACTCCTCCCGCACATGCATGCAGCATGAGCATGTTGTTGCTGGCTGGCAGCTGGCTAAGCAAGGCTGGGCTACATATGTTGGCTGCTATACAGCAGCATATTAAGGCTGGCTAGCTGGTTGGTTATGCTATTGCTGTTATTATTACTATATATACTATGGCTACAAGGTTGGTGCTACTACTACTAAACATATATGTTGGTGCTATAGATATTGGCTAGTTGGTATGCTATGCTGATACTATACAGGCTATATTGGCTGCTGGCTATTAAGCTGAAGAGCATAGCAGCAGCATATATATTGCTGGGCTATATATATTTATATATAATATATATATATATATATATATATATATATATATATACTATAGTTAATCCGACGTCCTGATTCAACAGTGTCTAGAATCAAACTATTTACTAATGCCAAGCCCTCGTGGCACACAAAGCTTGCTTTAAGTCAACCAGTGGCACTTCACATAACAGCACCAAAGCTTTATTGAAGCACTATGAAAACTTTATTTCCGGGTCTACTATCAGTTTTTCTGCTGTTCCGGAAGTTTTTTTTGGGTCTGACTGTTTATGCAACAAATAAACACACATGCAGTTTATATTTAATTACCAAGATAACACTTGTAATTATGCTTTAATTATTTTAAGTATGTAATTAATATTATAAATTTAATCAAAAAGTATTATATATATACAGTATATAAGAGCAAGATCTTGTATATCAATAATTTGGCCGTTAGATCTTTGTTAATGAGCTTATAAATATATAATGATATATATATATATATATATATATAGATACGGGTGAGTCAGGGATGTGTAATGTCTCCTTTGGTTATTCAATTTGTATATATGTGAGGGTGAAGTTATGAAAGAATTAGAGGTAGGTGGCAGGAGATGGTGTTAGAATGATGGAGAATGGAGGTGAGTGGAGGGTACCCCTGTACCTATTATATGCGGATGGTTTGGTTTTGTGTGTGAATCTGAAGAGGGTTTGAGAGGATTGGTAGGGAGATTTTGACAGGGTGTGTAAAATGAGGGGTTTGAAAGTAAACATAGATAAGAGTAAGGTTATAGTTGTGAGTGAGGACGGTCTTCGGTGTGAAGTTATGTTAGATGGTGAGCAGCTAGAACAAGTGTCTGAGTTTAAATATTTAGGATATATGTTGGATGAAAAGGGAATGCATGATGCAGAGTGTAGTAGGAAAGTTGTGAATGCAGGAAGGTGGTTGCTACTAAATCGTTGGTGGATGTAAAGGGACTAAGTCTGAAAGTGCGCTAGGTCTTAGGGATGATTGTACAATGTTGTTAACCGTGTTAAGGTATTGTGGAGACTATGGTCTGGAATAAGAGGTATAGATCTAAAGTTCAATGTGTTCAGATGGACAACTTTAGGGGCGTATTAGGTGTGAGAAGAATTGATAAAATGAGGAATGAACGTATTAGAGAGTTGTGTGGTGTGAAGAAAGCAGTAAATGAGAGAATAAATGAAAGTACGTTGAGATGGTTTGGTCATGGAAAGGATGGATGATATTGTGTTTAAGAGAATGTATAGTGGTGAGTGTGTTGGGAATCGACCAGCTGGGAGACAGAAGAAAAAGTGGATTGAGTCACTGAAGGAATGCCTGAAGGAGAGAAATGTGAGTTTGGCATAGGCGAGAAGAATGGAGTATAATAGGAGTGAATGGCTGGGTTTTTGTGAGGGGATATGGTTGTGGGCCACCTGGGCCAAGGGATAAACCCTAAATTGACGATATGCCACAGTGAGGGTCCGTCAACGTCCCGTGAAGCTCTAGGGTGGATTTTCTGACTGCGACGAGTTCTCACTATAAGGTATAAAGGTGGTAAGGCTGGGCTTTCTTTTCGACTGTGTCATATTCTTCTCTACTTTTCTGTTTCCGGTGCATGCACGCTCCTTAACCCCAGTCTTGGGGAAAAAAAGGTAGATGAAGATGAAGATATATATATATATATATATATATATATATATATATGTTAAAAGTTAGTTATATATATAAGTATATATGCTATTATTATTATGCCATATACATAAGGTTATTGGCTATGATTGTTTTCTTATCCAGTGTTATATATATATACCTATATATGCGCCATTACTAAAGGTGGGCTGGCTGCTATTAGCATAATAGCAAAGAAGAGCTGGTTTGGCGCTATATGTTAAGAAAGGTTGGGTTATTGTTGGCTATTGGCGTTATATATATTATTGCTATTATTATATATATTATTATTATATATATATATATTATATACATACATACAATATTATTGGCTATTACATAATCCTGTCTAAAAAGTTCGGTAAATGCTACGAGAACTTCAATATGGGCGGAAAGAAGAGCGCGCGCATGTTCAAGGCTATCAAGAGACATGTCGAGAAGCAACACCTAGCGTTGCGTTCACGTGAGCGTCGTTGTCGTTGTAAACCCACAGCGGGCAGTCAACCTTTGTCATTCTCAGTTCCAGTTCAGGAGCGCTTCGAAGACCTTAATCCCGGCTCCATCAAGTCTCCAGAGCAATTTCAAAGTTCAGCTCTAGCTCCGGAGTACTCCACATACCTTAGCTACATTTACAGGGCTGCTTCGGAGCAGAGTGCTTCATAAATCATCGCTTCAGCTTCCCTCCAGCTTCATCATTCAATATATTCCTTCCTCTTCCACGTTCTATTTTTAAATGTCAGTTTTATGAGAATATTCTAAAATTAAAAGTTCGGACCAGAGTAAATTAAAATTGATCGAATAACAAATTATAAATTGTAAGCAAAACATAAACAACATTGGTGTCTTAATTTTTCTCCAGTTTTCATTTACCTCTAAACACAAATATTACGATACTAGCTATTTTTGAAAGTGCAGTTTATATTGTTAGCATATTTTTAATCTTTCAATACTAAAATTATGAAATTGCAATGCATTTTACCAACAAGCATATGAATCTATTTCATTCTACATTACATACACAGTAATGCATTTGATTGCAGATTTTTTTTCAGAGGCCCACAAGGCTTCAAACAGAGTTGGGGAAAAAGCAAAATGTTTCCCAAATCAATGGCTGACATGACCCTATGAACTGCGTTTGAAAATGGACAAGTCCAATGCAGTTGGAAAAATAGTAGAAGAAGGATGAGCTTTCTAGATTTTACTAATGGAGTACATATAAGAAGGAGAAAGTTGGATAAGTTTTGGGTCAGAGTTGAGATGAGATTGTGTGAGACTTGTGGATTTGAGTGATTCTCTCTCTCTCTCTCTCTCTCTCTCTCTCTCTCTCTCTCTCTCTCTCTCTCTCTCTCTCTCTCTCTCTCTCTCTCTCTCTCTCGCTCTCTCTCTCTCTCTCTCTCTCTCTCAAAAATCTCTCTCTCTCTCTCTTTATTTTTGGTTAAAACACTATTAAATAACTATTAAAATTGGTTTTCTCTTTGCCTTTTTTTTCTTTTTTTTTTTGTTTCATAATACAACTTCTTGTGGCGACATTTTGCAGCCATTAATTATGGAACTAGCACCCAGTTCTTTTTAAATAAATAAATGTCTTTTAATATATTATTTGCAATACGTATCAGTATTATTAATTTCAAACATTAATATCATTATAGAATATATAAAAAGACTTTATATATATTTATTAATTCAAGATACATAGAGTAATCAGTAGTAGGAATTACAGTAACCCTCAATTTCTCGTGGCCAGATTTAGCTACGATTTAAACCTGGCAAATTTTTAGCTTTTTTAAGCTACTTTTCGGAATACTTAGCCTATTGAGTATTTTCTTACTATGTGACCTCATATTTAGCTAATAAACTAACCCTTTGATATAGCCTTTCTTTTATGTCTAAGAGTATAGCCTTTCTTGAGCTTATGTCGTTTTTGCGTCCTTTCATGGTTTCCGAGGACGCCGAGTCGTTTCCCGGTCGCCGAGTCGATTGGCTTACCTGTGAGATCCAGCGTGCTACACCATCCCGCACTGCCTCGCACAGCCGTCCTTGCCACCTGTTAAGCTTACCCTCATTACCATCTTTACCCTACCGCCCTAGTGCACTGCACTGACCCCACCCCCTCACTGCCTGGAAGTACACCGAACCACGCCACTCCGTTCCCGCCCCAGCCCCCTTACTCGGAAGACGGTAATATTCACCCTGCACACCCTATCACCCTGATCAGTATTTTGCGGATAGCAGTATATATATATATATATATATATATATATATATATGATAGTATAGAAAGTATATATATATATATATATATATATATATATATGTATCACCACCTTCGCTCGCAGCTTTATTTATATATTAAGTCATTTAATTTAAAATTTATTTAACATTTTCTACAAACGGAACGTTAACAAATGAACCAGTTCTCTTATAAAACGAATCTGTAACAGCAACATTATAAATTCCATCTTCAAATAAAGCTAAGTTTAAGTTATATATATATATATATATATATAGTTATACAGGTATATATATAAGGCATATATAAGGTGGTAAGAGGTGAGTGATAGCAGTGAGAGGAGATAGTAGCAGCA
>JABUQX010081966.1:30000-32500 GCA_015478945.1 Trachelipus rathkii
CAAGTGGTGTATTATATGAAAATAATGGTTTTAAAAGTGATATTTTAAATGGGGTTGCGGCAAGTTTCCCAAAATGCCAAAAGGTAAACAAAGAATATATCTCAAGAGGTTACTTCTAGAAAATAAATTTTTCCTTTCCGGAATCAGATAGATTATTTCAAAAACAGAAGTATGTTACCAAGTCCGCATATAGATTGGTCAAGTACAAGGCGAAGTTATTCAAAAAAGAGTCGTTTTGAGTATTGCGAATTAGGTTGACTTAAATTTTTACGGTAATCTGAGAAAAACAATTTTTTGCGGAAGACGTTTTGGTGAAACTTTTTTGACTTTTTGCTAAATTTTTTTTATAAATGGATAATAACTCTTTTTTTTTTTTTTTTTAGCGGACAAATAATACAAATATTATCTCTGTATATATATATGTAGTTATAAAACAACTATTTAGGAGTTATATATATATATATATATATATATATATTATAATAGCCTATATATATATATATAGTATTATATATATATATATATATAATATATATATTATTATAATATATATATATATATATATATATATATATATATATATATATATATAGTATATATACTATAGTATATATATATATATATATATAATATATATATTAATATATATATAGGTATGTGTATATATATATATTATATTATATATTATATATATTATATATATATAATATATATAATATATATATATATATATATATACATACATACATACCATATATAAATAATATATATATATAGGTATATATATTATATATATATATATATATATATATAATATATATATATATATATATATAAAATATATATATATATATATATATTATATATATATATATATACTATATTATATATATATATATATTATAATATATATATATATATATATATATATATATATATTATATATATATAAATATATAAATTATAATATATATATATATATATATATATATATATATATATATCTATATATTATAAATATATATATATATATATTATATAATATAGTTATATGATATATATATATTATATAATATATATATATATAATATATATAATATATATATATATAAAATATATATATATATATATATATATATATATATTATATATATATACTATATATATATAATATATATATATATATATATATATATATATTATATATATATATTATAGTAATTTAAAAATATATTAGTAATCGCTTTTAACTAATCTTTTTAGTTTTTCTCAATACAAAAGCTAGCAGCTAACCGATCGCTATGATCATTTTCATTTATTACAGGCAATCCAAATTTCTGGTTGCGAGTTTTAAAAGAGTTACGACAATATAATACAATGGGAATGAAAAACTCGCAACATTGAAAATTCCATCGCAAAAGAACTCATACAAAGTGCAAAAAACATACTTGTGTGAAATGTAATGTAAGAAATAAAAAGGTATTATCATTCAACAATAAGATGTCACTTTATGAAAGTATAGAGTGAACCACTAATTAGTACCACTCCCGATGGACCTCCAGCTATCATGTCTTGCACAAACTGTTTCAGAATCAGCACGCTAACATAATTAGAAATGCATATGATACCCAAATGAGAGGACTATTGAAGACGTTTTGGTTTATGACGTACTCTTTTTTTAAGAGTAAACGTAAGTAAAAGTTGTAAGATTTTTTCAAATTTTTTGGGAATGTTATCAATGGGTTATGGATGTCATCCTTTTCAATGGACTTCAGACACCTCTGTTCCAGGATCACCGACAACTTGTTGATCGGAGGGAGGTAAAAGCAGTTTTTTACATTAGTAAATTTGTTATTTTATTTACATTTCTGTTTTCACGAAGAATTCTATCAGAGGAGACTTCCTCCCAGAGTACACATGTCACTTAAAGGTGAAATAAATTTCGGATTTTTGGGTTATTAACCCATTAATATGAGAGGAGTGTGATTCTGAGGAGAATATACAAGGCAAGAGAACATAAAGTTCCAAAAGGAGTGAATGTTAATAGTGATTCAGAAAGACCAGTTCACCCACGAATGAATGAACCCGTCCAAGACACGGGGAAAGGATGTCACAAATTATTATTAGATGAGAGTAAAGTGAAGAAATTTAATAAGAGTATATAAATGTAAAAAAGACAAGAGACCTTCTGTGATGTAATGTTATGTCTAATTGTAATATGTGTTATATGAGGTAGCGACAGTGTCTGCTCACCTAAAGTGATCGTAGTACAAGGTTCTGATGCGGAAATAATGTTGAAGAAAAAGGACAAATTAATTATTGAATATAAATTAAATAATAAATAAATGATACAAGCGGAGGTTAAGCCTAAAGTTTGTGAAAGGAAAAGAAAGTTATCATAAGAACACATAACTATGGATAAACCTATAGATAAATTTATATATATATAATATAATATATATATAATATATATATATATATTATATAATATATATATTAT
>JABUQX010081966.1:37500-42500 GCA_015478945.1 Trachelipus rathkii
TATATGGGTTTAGGGTTGTTGAGTAGATAGTTAGTTATTATAGGTAGTATTATATATAGGTATAGTTATGGTTATTATATATTTTATATTAGTTAGTGGGTTTTGTAGTAGTTAGATTTAATAGCATTTATATGTTTGGTAGGTAGATATAGTATTGTATGGTATGTGATATAATGATAAGGTATATGTATATATATAGTATATTATTGATAGTGATATTATGTAGTGTATTGAGTTTAGTATAGGTTATATATTAGTGGTGAGTTATATATGCTTTCGTTGGTGTGGTTAGTTGGATGTCAGTGCAGATCGTCATTGTTTGTTTTCGTGCTGAGTCTCGGCGTTATTGCGAGTAGGTTTGATAGATATCCTAGGATTGGACTGCGGATGCGGATGCCCGGATAGCTTTGATATATATATATTATTCTATTTATTATATATTATATATTTATATATATATATATAGTGTAAATTAATAATATATATATATCTTTTTATATATATATGTTAATTATTTATTATACTATATATAGTAGTAGTATATATCTTATTATAATATATATAAAGTATACATATTAATATATAGTATATTACTATATATAAATAGTAATTTAGTATAACTTATATATATATACGTATTATTTATGATATATATATATTTATATAATATATATATATAGGTAGATTTATGTATATTATTATATTATGTTATATTATTATTATTATGTATATAATGTATTTTATTATTTATATATATTATTATATTATATAATATATATATATTATATTATATTATATTATATATATATATATTATATATTATTATATTTATATATTATGCCCCATAAATTGTTCGAAGTTTTATGCCACATACCTATTAATATTAATTGGTGTTACAATGGGTAGGGAACGAGGACCCAACTCAATGTCATTCCCCACCAGCCCTCTTTCCCAACCTCCACTCCTTAAGTTGAAGAGATTTTTACAATGTTATATACTTTTTACGCACTAAGTTGTTATTTATATATGGTTTGTTATATAAGAGTGAGAAGTTTGGTGCATTGAGAAAACCATTAATTTTTCTGTCCTTTTCTGCTAAACGAAGTCTGTCTCTCCTCTTTCCATTCATATTATCTTATCGCCGAGCTTTTGTATATTACTCTCTTTTCACATTCGAACATAGTTTTGGAAGACATTGCCAATAGTATTCCTTGTATTTTTTTACTCTACGGGTAATTACCATTTTGCTTATACTTTCCACAACTGATAGGATCATCATTTTGTTTAGATCTAGGTCGTTTTTATGCGGTTGATTATATTCAATCATTTGCACTGCATCTTTTGATAATCCGTGTTTCTTCATCACTACTGGACTGTAGAAACTCTTCCAGTGAATCGTTTATTGATTTATTTGTAGAAGGTGTTTAGTTCTTTCTTGATAAAATTTCTTGTATTATTTCCTTTTATCGCGGTGCGATTTATATTAACTGTTCGGTTGAGTGTTCAATCTGTCATTACACATAATGTACTTGATTTAACTGTCTAATTATTTGTGTTACAATATATCGGGACCAAGTAGTTGCAAGTATGTAATCTGAAGGTCATTAATTTCCACAAAAAAAGCCGTTTTTCTAGTCTAGTTTTAATTGCATCTTTCAATTCTTTTAACACCGTCTATTTATTTTCATTGAAGTAGGTGGGTTCGAAGATGGCTTCATTAGACGTTTGAGATTAATGGTAATTCATCTAAGACCATTGAAGTCTGTAAAGGCACTGATTTTTTTGGTTTTGTTCTTCGAAGGTTTCAAAAGCTAATGCAGTGTGAATATGATGTATTTTTCCACATTAGTAGAATGGTATAACTTGAATACGAACTGGCGTACAAATGAAAGAGGTTCTTTGAGCAATACCATTTCTTTCCATCATATGATTAATGTACTATTCCAGCGGTTGAAACGTCTTTTGATTGCATTACGATACTGGAATAACGTTTTTTGAATTAATTTCCTTCAAAGCTTCCGATTTTGTTCATTTTCTTTTTCCGATTCATCTTAAGTATTTTTATTATATTGATCTTTATCAAAACTCGACATAAATATCGCGCAACAAATCCGCAGAGCAAAGCGCGGTATGAGGATCTTTTAATAAGGGGTGGATGCTCTGCGAAATGCGGAGTTACTCTGCATGCATCTATATATATTATATATGTTTATAGTATATATATTAGTATTATTATATATATATGATATTATATATATATATATATAGTATAACTCTATATTTATTATAGTATTATATATATTTATATATGTTTTTTATTTAAGTTCACACCTCACGGTATATGCCCTGTCTTAAGGAGGGGAACTTCCTCTAGGGTAATTGCTACCATGAGGTTACCGGACGGGGGGATTGAGCTCGCATTGCGAACCGGTGTGCTCTTACGATTGGAGCCACGGTAAGTCGGCAATAATTATATATATATTTATGAGTTATTTATTATATATTATAAAAAAGTATATTTAGTATTAGTTATCTATATATATAGTATATATATATTATTTATATTAATATTATATATTATATTACATATTATATATATTAATATTTTATATAATAATATTATTAGTTTTATTTGAAGCCATGGATACAGTTGTTTTGTGAGTTCTGCATCTGACATGTAAAATATGTTAAGTTTTGTATTTTATAACGACACTTTATTTTCGATTGATCTACATTACAATGTATTGATACAAGTGCATTATAAGCTGTAAGGAAGAGGAATTTTATATATCTTATTTATGGGAGTAGGTTCAGTGCATTCATTTTAGGGTGGCAAAAGGTTAATGTGATATATTATATATATGATTATATATTATATATATATTATAATATATATATTATATTTATATTATTATTATTATATTTATTATATTATTTATATATTATTATATATATATATTATATATTTATATATATTTTGTTTATTTTCTATATTATTATATATATATTATATATTATTATATAAAATATAATATATATTATATATATATTTATTACTATATATTATATAATATATACTATATTTGTTTTATTTTTTATTATAATTATATATTATTGTTACTTCTATAAATATTGCTGTGATATTTCTTAATTTTCTCATGTTGTTTTAATTGTTGTGTAATGCAGCTGAATATCAACGGGTAAGCCTTCCGAGATTGATTAACAGCTTTGGCAGCCGCAAAATGCTATCGACATACTGAAAGTTCAAGCGGAGAATAATGTACCAAAAGAAAAAAAAGAAAAATCCCAGGCCTTTGCCCCAATAAAAAGGCCCCCCACAAAAAGGCCCTAAAGTTTTTTTTGGAAACCTTTTTTTAGTCCATATTGAAAAACGAAACTTACATTTAAAACTTATAGTAAAAAATATATAATTACTTTTAGTAATTAGATTAATTACTACTTCTTATATCTATGGATTGATGTATTTTTTTTCTCAGTTTTCTTACACTTACTTAAAAATCGTCGTCTGCAATAACATATTAATTGTGTTTACATAATATTATTTTCGCCAAGATTTTAGGGGGCATAGTTACCTCCCTGCCCCCCTGCCTACGCATTATATATTATAATATATATTAATATATATATATATTTATATATTTTTATATATATATAATATATATATATATATTATATAATATATATAATTGGAGGGAATAAGGAAGGAGAAGGAGCTGAAGGGGGTGGTGTTGACTTTCGCTTACAATATTGGAGGGGAAGAAGTTTGCCTTTATTCGGATATTTGAATTTATTTTTTTTTAAAATTTCTTTTTTTTTTTAATTATTTTTTTCGTTGTTTTTGTTTTTTTTTCTGATTTTTGTTTGGTTTTTTTTTTCTGTTTTGTTTACTGGTTTTTTGGTTTGTTGTTTGTTTTTTTGGTTTGGGCGGTTTATTTTTTTTTTTTTGATTTTTTTTTTTTTTTTTTTTTTTTTTTTTTTTTTTTTTTTTTTTTTTTTTTTTGTGTGATCTGGGGTGGGTTGGGGGGTACGAGGAGGAAAACCTGGGGTTTTGTGGTTTTGGTTTCAGGGGAAGTCACCTGATGCCGGTAAGAGATTGGGGTTTGTGTTTTGGCATGGTTATTTAGGGCTTTTTAGCGCAGCGAGAGTAGTATGAAACGTGGGTAATAGAAATATGATAGTAAGCAGAGAGGAAGGAGAGGAGTTGTAGTGGAGGTGGATGGAGTGGTGATTTAAAAAACCGTAAAATACAGGTATCTGGGAGGAATTTTCGGTAGAGAGGGAGGAAATACATTGGAGATTACCAGCAGAACTTGATAAGTATGGAGAACAGTAAGAGCTGTAATCCCATCATCAAGGATTAATGAGATTTTAGGAGAGGGAAGAAGATAATTTTCGAGACCATATTGACGTCCGGCCCTTCTGTATGGAGGCGGAAAACAAGAGTGGAGAGGCAGAATAACAAAAACCGCGGAAATGAATCGTGTTAAGAGCGGTGGCCGGAAAGACCAGGAAGGGTAGAGTGGAGAAGTTGAGGAGAGAATTAGAAGAAGGTATAGGAGTAGGGTAACCTATTATTGGAACAATATAAATACAGCAAAATTGAGGTGGTGACGACATTTGAGAGGATAGAGTGTGACGAGTGGCCAGGAGAGAGGAGACCGGAGGGAGGCAAGATACCGAGGGGAAGACGACGGAAGAGATGGAAAAGATTCCGAGAAGATTCGCTGAGAAGCACATCAAAATGCCCATCCTATGATCAGCTGATTGAAGAACGGGTCCTTGGAAGATAGAGGGGACGGGAGGAAGTGTTGGCCTTGCTGAACATGCTCATGGAACCTTTCTGGAGCGATGTAAATACATATAAAATATAAATATATATATTATTATATTAATATATATATATATATATATATATATATAATATATATATATAATATATATTATATTATATATATATATAATATTACTATTATATATAT
>JABUQX010081967.1:0-15000 GCA_015478945.1 Trachelipus rathkii
GACAGATTCGTGAAGCAGAATCGCTGTCCCACCTCTGTCATTATCCCCATGATTCAGGGAAGTGAGAGGCTCCCTGTATCTGGAGGGTTGCAAAAGGTCTCGATTACGAAATTGTAGTTCTTGCAAACGTATAGTCATCAGTTGATGAGCTACAATTAGTCTCTTTAGTTCTTTATAGTTAGGAAAATATCCACGAGAGTTCCATTGAATGAAACTTGCCATAAAAGAAAGGCTACAATTAATTTTCCAGGCGGTTTGTGACAATAGTCACTATCTGCTGAGGTTTAGCCATCGTTCGAGAAAATAATGGCTGAGGAATCAAACCCAGGGGGAAGAGGAAAATTACGCAATAGGGAAATGTGAGGGCCTCTCTGTTTAGAACCAGAGGGATGCCTGTCAACTTTAGGAGACTGCTCTCCAGAGAGGCGTGCCAAGTCTTCAACATCTACAACACTCTTACCAATGGTCACACTCCTGTCTGACAATGTAACAGGCTAAGAAGAGAGAGAGAGACAATGACTGAGAGGCAGGTGTTTGGTGTCTAAAATCGAAGTCGCAGGATCTACCAGTAAAAGAGAGGCAAGGCGACCAGGGCGTAGGTGCCGCGGAGCCAGAGAGGGGGGAAGATTCCACCACCCCTTGCCGCCGAGCGAGACAAGAGCTACCCCTTCTCGAAGGACGACCACTATCCCTTAAGGTTTCCCTCGTGATATCCTTTGAAGACCCATGGATTGGGGCACCAGTAATAACACGATGCCGAAAAATGGATAAAGAATTGTCCGAAGAGTCCATGGTGGCACCCGAGTAAGTTTCGGAATCACTAGAGTATGGTTGATACAGTTCAGTCTTAGGTGAAGTGTGGTACACTATCGTGGAAGGTAGAAGTTGACCCACTAGTCGTAGGTTTACCACGCGGGTGTTCTGAGCTGCGAGTAAGTTTGGGCTGAAGAGAACGTGGACCCTCAGTCCGAATGGGGTCCTTCTATTTTAAGAAGGTAACTCGATACGCAAACTAGTAAGGATGCCTGGCTCGGGAAGACCTACTTTCGGATGGGCGGTTGTGACCGTCAGGAGAGCCGCGTTGTTTCCCAGGGGAAACTGATGCAGGACGTTTCCGGGAGATAGTGTAAGGAAGGTCAGACACCGGACAAGGACGGTTGTTATCGACCTCAGAAGCTGAACAGGTATCAACATCAGTAGACACCCCATCGAGTGGGGCATGGATCTCAGCAATGTGGACATCATGAGAGAAGGTTGTATGTGTTGGCGATGGACGACGAATGGTCCAGCAGACCATGGTAGGAGAGTTGGGAGTTGTCCTTAACGGTAGGAATCACCAAACCAGGTGACCCGGAATCTGGGACGGAAGGCCGAGAAGAGGAAGTTCTGGACACAACGCACGGGAGCGATGTGCAATGTTAGAGCCGACTGTAGAGGTATTAGTTGTCGCTGTAGCATAAGAAAGAGGAAGATGAGCCAACTTCTCCCTTGCTCGGCGTGTAGCCTCAAGACGATCAAACTTATGAAGTGCGCACTGCTCTAAGATTTCCTTCTCCAAGGCAAAGAAGTGGGAGTGGACAGAGGAGGCTGGATGGGGACCGTTGCAGTTAGGAAAACAATAAAGATGTTTTTCAAAGTGAGGTGGAGAGAACTTCCAGATGTTAGCTATATGGTCTAGGGAGACCGACAGTATTTCTAAATGTGACCAAATTTAAGGAATTGAAACACCTTTCTCGGAAGGGCACATAGGTTCGAACCGTGTGCATAGTAAAACCAAGTTTTACTTTGGTTGGAGGGAAAGGCACACAGAAGGTAAGGAGGAGACGAGGGTTCGTCACTGAGGGGTTCTCCTTACGAGGGATCCGATAAAAGTCGGTGATTTGCACGTTGCGTCTCTGCAAATAAGCGAGACTGTCCTCCGAAGTATTCGAAGAGAACATCGGCGCATATATGGTTCCCTTTGATGAGTTACGAACAACGTACGGTTTAGAAACAAAAATCTTCCCCAGATGCGATAGGGGAGAAAGAACGTGGCTTTGGATTCTAGAGGGAGGTATCACGGACCAGGATGGAACTGTTCCTCATTGTCATTGTCTGTGGCTCAGTTGTTCGAAGAGCAGCTAACAAAGCATCACAAAGGATGAGCTGGCTTATAGCAGTCAGTGGACGTGATGAAGTTGAATATAAATAAAAATAGAGCGGGTATGAAGCTAGACTCGGGATCCCAGGAGTTGGGTTCGAGAAAGCGGTCGTTGGAGTTGGTGTATTCTGACGACGAGGAAGAAGACCTTGTTGGCGCATGGGCTCCAGTGATGGCTGACGTGAGGGTTGATTTATTAGGTCATGCTGCGAGGACAAAACAGCCTCTGCTTATCTAGATGGGATAGTCCTAGAAACGGGTTCGTTATGCAAGACTATTGGTTGGGGTGAGGAGTGCCAACCATTTCATCAATAGGGACATAAAAGCCCCTATTGGTTCGGCTGTCGTAGAAATGGCCAGGTGAAGGATCGGTTGGGGGCCGACAGATGGTTGAAATTCCGACTTTTTTTTGAAAACGTTATTCTTTTTTTTATAATAAATGTTCTTTGACAACATCATACTTCCGCAATAAAATAAAACACAAATACATTAACAACAAATGATGAATAATTACAAATAAAGTATCCAGAGGAGCTTAACAGCGGAAACTGCTCCAACACACACCAAGAGCAGTAAATACCTCCCTCTAAAACCCAGCCTTTGTAGGATGGGCCATGGGTGTGGCCTCGGAAAAGCCTCCGGAATCCGCGTCTAGTCCCGAAGATGGAAAATAATAGCCGTGCACCAATAGATAATAGCGCGCGAAAGCCCAAGATTTTACACCCAAGTGCGGGACAGCCTCCTCAGTGGTTAGCAAGGTTCGGGCCCCCTACAAATAGCGTCCTGGAGAAAAGCAAGAACAACCAGTTTTTGAACTGTACCCTCACCCACGGAGGGAAAAGAGAGTAAGAATGGGCAAAAGATTACGACAGAGATCAAACGGCCCGATAGCCACAGGATTCAGGGAGATGAGTAAACTGCTCGAAAAGAGAAGACCAAGAATACGTTTTAGGGGTAATGACCGTCGAGACAAAGAGGGAGAAGGGATACAAAAACTGGAGAGAGGACGAGGAATAAGAACGAGATCATAAAATAGATTAGAAAAATAATATTAGATACTACTTAAGAAAAAATAAAAGATAAAAATCAGAACACAATAATAAGCAAAATCGATAATAATAATACAATAGAAATATTACTCGACTGATAATAATAATATAATAAATTAATAATAATTAATAATAATAATAAAAAGGAGAGGGAAGTAAACAAAAACAAATATAACAAAAAAATGAAAGTGGCTCTTCGCAAACACAAGTGTCTGTGCCGCCCTCTCGATGGACAACGAGGCCCACCCTCGTGAGGGGAGATAATTAATCAATAATAACAATTAAAAAATAATAATACATAATAATAAAATAATAATAATAATAATAATAATAATAATAATTAATAATAATAATAATAATAATAATTAATAATAATATAATCCCTTTGTTTTGTGATTGTGTATGGTTGTGGCCCTGGGTCAAAGGATGAACCCTTACATTGCGAGATATCACAGTTAGGGTGCCGTCGTGTCTTGATGAAAGCTGTAGGGTGTTTTTTTTAATGTTTTTTTTTTTTTTAATTTACTGCTCCGATATCACTGATAATGGGTATGGAGGTATAGTGGGGTGTGGGGGGGGGGGGTCCTTTCGACTTTATGTCAGGTTCTTCTACTACTTTTGTTTTCCGGTTTATGCTGCGCACCTCATCCCTAGTCTGGGGGAAAGGGGGTAGGATGAAAATGAATAATAATTTTGACCCAAGAATTTTTTTCCTGTATACACCTATCTCTCAAAGGAAGATTCTTTTCGTACGTTGATTGTGGAATAATATAATATAATAATAATAATAATAAATAATAATAATAATAATAATATAATAAAATAATAAATATATAATAATAATAAAAACAATAATAATGATAATTATATTATAATAATAATAAATAATAAATAATAATAATAAATAATATAATAATAATCTAATAATAATATAATAATAATATAAAATAAAAGTAATAGATAATAATAGATAAATCTGAAAAATAAGTAGAAGTAGAAAAGAAACAGTATATTCAATGTACAAAGATATGGACCGAATTAGAACTTCATACAAAGAAAGATAATCAATTCTGAAAACATATTTATTCTTGGTATTGTCTAAAAAAAAATTTAAAGAAACAACCAAAAGCGCATAGCAGAATCTGATTTTAAATTATCAATACTTTGCTTGTAATATAATATTAAATCTAAATTTACTAAACCATACGTATAAATATTACGTTTAGTTATAAATACATAATTGCAATTAAAAACGGGCAAATTATTTATCAGAGAAATCACCTTAACTTTTACCTTAACTGATTTGAAATTTTTTTTTTTTTTCCTTCTTTAAGAAAACTTAACTCATTAAGAAAAATCTCTTCCTTCTGTTGAATGATAACAAATAATGTTTTAAGTAGAAAGAATTTTATCAGATGCTTTGCTAATCAAATCATCGTAATTGCTTCCTTAAGTTTGCTTGCGACCACATTCAACACCTTTTAAATTATTCCGATTCAAACTCTTTGATTTCGCTCGTCTATATCATGTAAGTTTCAAGTTACATGACATAAGTTTAGCTAAAAGAAATGCTAAATACAAAGATTGGATGCATGGTGATAGCTTAAAAATATCTTCCGAGCATTTTTCCCATGAGGAGAAATTAACATGTGTCTTGAAATACAACTTAATGAGGTAAATGGAATAAAAAATTTCATGGAAAGTATACTACTAGTTCCCAAATGAGTGAGGATATAGTGTAGTATGTGAAAGAAGCAATTACAAAAAATATGAAAAATACTGAAAAATTACTAGGATATAAACCATAAGAAATTATTACTATAGGTAAATCTTATATAGCTGGGTAATGCGTAATACTTAAAATTTGATCCTAAACTCATAATTTCCAAATGAAGGAAATTATGAACAAAAATATTTCTAACGAGAATGAAATAATTACACTAAAGTATATAGAATCTTTTAAATTCATTAAAAGAACATGGAAAGTGGACGGATATCACATTTCTGAAACGTCTCCGATGAAAGCAAAGATATCACCATATAAATAAGATTGATTACCAGGAAAACTGATGTCACTTGATACATTTTGACTAAAATAATGGCCACATCGGAATTTTAATTTGTTGCCGTTACTGGAAGATTAAAAAACTTGTAACAATAATTTTCTATACTAACTGTTGTAAACGACCAACGTTTCAATTTTTAAATTCATCAGCAGTGGTCTTCCTAAAGTCTTTTCTTCTTTCCGATACTTCAAAAATGCCTTACAAACTTCCATTCATCACTTACCATTGCTGAACACTCCACCATTCATTATTCTTTTTATTGAAAAAAAGTATCTCATGCAACTACAATTAACAATTGATAGTCTTAGGAGGGCAAGCTCGGAACATCTATTTTTATATAGTCCTCGAATTTTTAATTAGGTCGCGGAGAATAAGGTTGTTTTCAATGACTTAAAAACTCAGTCCTTCACCTTTCTACTAGACATAACCTTCCACACAACTTTAACATCTTCTAAGACACACGTCAATAATTTATCTGTCCTTAATATTCTTCGTGTTTCTTTTTCTAGTGATCATACTTGGAAAGATCACGTGTTACTTCTCTTTCAAAACAAGCCTCTATGAGTTGGGTTGTTCTATATAGCTCTTTTCGGGTTCCTATCACGCCCACTCTTTTTCGTTGTTTGTTTTTTATGGTCGGGGTATCGTATTTCGCTCCATACATGGGTACAACCTTAAAAAACATTTAGGGTGGTTCCACTCACACAGCTTCCCTTAAAAAGTTGAAGTCTAGGGCTATTGTCTCTTTTTAATTAAGCTAAAACTAAGAATAATTATTATCTACAGTTTCTTTCAACCAGTAGAATTGTTGGGAAACTCTCTTCATTCTATTGCTATTATTATTATTATTATTACAACGGCACTGCCTTTCTTTTGTTGAATTTCCTGTTTGCGGTATCTTATAATGAGATAGGTCTCGTGCGATATATTATAATAAGTATTGTCGTATATATTGACTTATTAACGGCTATTATATATTATATAAGTAGTATATATTATAGTTATTATTATTATAGTATATGAGTGTATAAAGCTGTATTAATTTCAGAGTTATAGTTAGTGGATATGGTTTTTATATATCATCTTCCTTTTTTTCTCCACATAGACTTGTGGGTATTAGGTGCGTGACTTAGTGCATTCGGAAAAGAAATAGTAGTCTATTTATGAATGACACAGAGGTCGAATAGGATATGCGCAGCCTTATTCCGTGTCCTCTATATTTATTAGTGAGGACTTCGTCCGTCATGTCTATTGTAATTGCCGCTCTAGAGCTTCGATGTGGCGCGCGACGGATCCCACTATATGTTAAGTCGTTGGCATATGTGTAGTTGTGGTTCATTTTCCCCGTGGCCCAAGTGGGCCACAACCATACCCCTTACAACAGTTCTGCTTCATGCTCGTTTCTAATCATATTCACTTCTTTCTTCGTCGCCTCTGCCAACGTTCAGCATTTCTCATGCTTGCCTGCTATTAATCATGCCTTTACTTGAATCTTCCAATCTCACTTTTTCTGTTTTGGTTCTTCCCTATATGCCGGGGTTTTCGTTGTTTCCTTCGAGGACGACTTCGGGTCTTAATTGATACATCCTTGCTTTAACCATACCGTGGCCTTATTCATTCATGTCCTTTTCTACGAGTTTTGCGGCCAAGGTATCGATCTCAACGTTTAAACTTTCATTTTTTTATCTCATTTCTTATGTGCCTTCTTTCAGGCCTACACACTTCTCTTATACGTAATTTTCCTCATTTTATATCCCACATTCTCTTCACAGTCTTAAACGTCCCTAAAAGGAGATAGTCCATCTGAATTCTCATTGAAACTTTGAAGAATGTCCTAAGTTATGATTCCCAGACCGTATATTGATTCTTTTACTTAGCTTATAGTGTGATTCATTAACAAGCAGGTTAAACTATACAGTTACCCGTCTTGTAGCTTCTAGCTGATGTCATAGATCTTTTTATGTCTTTTCACATGTGTCATTTTGCTTAACGACTTTTAATGATTTGCTAACTCGAGTCTCTACTCTTTGGCGCCATTTGGGCACAGAACTTTTTCTTCTACTTTTATAGTTCGATTTCATTATATATTGCGTTTGTTTTTATTATATATAGTTATTTAGTATTTTATATTGTTTCTGTATTATGTTCTTATGTGGTTATATTGTGAGTATAGATAGTTAGTTAGTTTTATGGTTTCTTATTTAGGTATTTTTTATGTTATATTAATTAGTATTTAAGTGGTAGGTATAGTAGTATGAAATTGTGGTGTGAATATTATTTTTATGTTAGTTTTTGTTGTTTATGTTTGAATATTGTAGTATTTTAGATAGTTATATATTAAGTATTAATCTATTGTATTATTTATTTGAGTTTATTATGTGGTGATCTTATAGTTTTTTTGAGTTAATGATGATTTGGCAGGTGCAGCACACTTCAATTGTTTAAAAGATGATGTTCGCGTATAACATAGAGAAATATTAAATTTGAGTGAGCTTTTTTATATGAATATACATCATTGCCTGAATGGATAACTATGAATTAATTATCTGTGTTATGATGGTCGAAGTGGTTGTTTTTGATTAGTTGGCCTTTCCTTGCATATCTATTTAACATATATATATGTTTAAAGGTGATTGTATATAATTTGTTAATAATTATTTGGTTTGATTTTTAGAGTTTTATGATTTATATTTTTAAGTTTTGTTTGTTTTAGTAATTTTTTTTGATAGTGTTAGTTATGGTGGTTTATTAGTATGCTGGTTGTTTAGTTTGTTAGTGTAGTGTATTATTATGGTATTGATGCTTATATTTTATTGTTTATTGTATTTTATTATTAATTTTATATTATTTATTATTTTTTATATTATATTATACGGTTTATATATAATATATTTATATTATTACTTATAATGATATTATATATATTATCTTATTTATATTTTAATATATATTTAGTTATTTATAAGATTATATTTATTATATATATTATTATATATTATGTATATATTATATAATGTTATTGTTATTATATTTATCTATTATATTTTATGTATTATTATAGTTATATTATTATTTATATTTTATATTTTATGTATTATATTATATATGATTATATTATTATTTATTATATTATATTATAATTATTGTTATATTATATATTATTATATTTATTTTTATACGGTATATATATATATATTGTATATTGTATTATATATATTATATTTTAGATATTATATATATCTATATATCTATCTATATTTATATAGTACTTATATTTTATATATATATATGATATATTAATATATTATATATATATTTTGATATATAGAATCGATATATATATACTTATTTTATATTATACATGAGGTTGGTCGTTTCAGTAACGGTGAACGTTATCGTTGAATCGGCGTTAAGTAACGGGCGTTACAATTGTATATACAGAGCAAATGTCGCTGCCTATAACCGATTTAATGTCAATATTCCTACGGTATCGCTACTTTATTTTTTACAAAATTTGTAAACGATATTATGATAGAAAACTGGGTTACTCATTAAATGCTACACACGAAACAAACTTACTTTTACCATTTGTTATTTTTTTATTTCGTTTTTTTAAAATTTAGTTTTTCTCAGATTTTTTAAATATATATATATTATTAGTTATCATATATATATTATATAGGTATAATTTAGTGATATATATATTATTGGTTATATTATATATATATATATGATATTAATATTATTACAATTGCTTAATATAAAAGTAATTTTATTATTATTGTATTATATATATTTTTTATTTTACTATATATATTAGTTTTATTATAACGGTGCTTCATGCTACAATGCATATGCGAGTATCTTTATGACTTTAGGTAATCAGAGCCCCGGAAACGATTTGGACTTAGGAACTTTGAATAATTTTTTAGTATTTAGATTGCGGTCCTTATCAGCTTAATTAACTTTGAGATCGTATAGGTGGGATAAGGTTGTGGAGGGAGATCCTTTGGAGTTATGATGAGGGTATTAGGATTTGATTCGATTCGGTTTTGATGGTGAATGGCAGAATTGCGATTGAGAGAATAGAGTAGAGAGGAGATATGGGAGGAGATATTGTTGATACGTAGTAATAGGGGTAGAGGAGGGCAATCAGAAAGCTACTAAGGTAGGCTCATAATAGGCCGAAGGAGTGTCCCGTCATGACAGGAACTATTATTGCAGTGTTACGTACGAAGACTTATAAGATACACTTTTATAATCAAGGCAAAGAGGTAACACTTCTATCAGGTATATTCGCTGCAACCAGGGACACTCGAAGAGGAAAAAAGACAGTTCATGGAAATTTTGGAGGAGAATGTAGAAGACAGGAAGAATGAGGGATGTAGAATGTACTGTTTCTGATTGAAAATTTCAATGCACGAGTGTGAAGGAGAAGAGACGGGGTGGAGACACAATGGTAGGACAGTAGGGAGAGGAGGTAAGGAATATTGATGGAGAGATGCTGATATTTTTCTGTCTGAGGAAGGGATTGGAAATCATTGAATGTTGTTTTTTTTTTAACGAAGGGACTTCACATAGGTCGCGAAGGGTTTTTAGATGAGATAATATCACAGGGAGAAATTCCGAATCGCAGAGATCTATTATAGAGTATATAAGTTCGATCTGATAGTAAGATAATAGGAATGTTAAAGTAATACCTGGAGTAACAATTAATTCAGATCATAGATTGTTGAGTGAACGGACTGGTTGGCTGAAAGACAGAAAAGCTCAGAAATAAGAGAAAGAGAAATTGTGCTTAACGTGGATCACTCGAAGGAATGTGGTACACAGTATAAGGGAATATATATTAGAAAATAAATGAAGACTGATTTAGAACAATTAGAAAGAGTAGAAAGATGGAGGGACGATTACAGAAACGATAAGGGTAGGCAGAGAAGACTCTAAGGCAAAAGATGGTGTATGGTCGAGAACGAATAAAAGACACAAAAAGTGGTGGACTGAATAAAGGAGGAAATTTAAAAGGAAAAGATTAGAGAAACTGACACAATAGAACGATGTACAAAGACATTGCGCTCAGTATGTGTAGGCAAGAAATGATGCAGAGAGAGTGAAAGGAAGAGTAAATGAAAAGGCAAAGAAGAAATGATGAAAGATGGGAGGGCAGAAAGGGAAGAAGATTATAGACCTGCTAAACAGACATATAGAGGAACAAAAGAGGAGAAGGTGGTGCAACATCAATATAGAGCAGGGAGAACGGTTTGGGTGAAATCTATAGACACAAACAGGCTGAGATGGATGGAGTATCTTTGCGTCAGTGAGATCTGCCTGGCTAATCAGGGAGTGAACGAGGTGTGCAACAGCGAGGGTTCGAGAGGAGGGAGAAAGAAGATGGGTGGTATATGGAGAGGTGGACTCTGACAAGAGTGGTGGGGAGGAGATACAGCTATGGGCAGAGATTAGAGTGGGATGCTTGCTGAAAGCGATGAAGAGATCGGTACAGGCACCGGGGTGAGAGAATGGGATACCCATAGAACGATAAGAGGGAGGCGAGAAAATGAAAGAAGTAAAATTTTGAAACTGTTTAATGGGTGTTGGAATCAAGTGAAGTGCCAGAAGGATGGGGAATACGGTCAAGTTGGAGTGGCCATAATCATTATTAGGGAAAGTGAGATACAAGAAGACTGCAAAAAACTGGACAGAAGATTTCTTTGTTGAACCATCTGGCAAAAATATAGTGAGAGACATTTAGAAGAAATGGGGTTGAGGGCAGCATATGTGATGTGAGAGCCCAGGAAGCTGGGTGAGAAGGGACGCGGCACAGTTATGGATGTGCTGGTGGTGCTGACGGAGGTAGGCTGAGGAGAAGCAGGCGACGGATCTCGTTTTCGCTCGTGAAATATGGACGCGCTTGGAGGGTATGGGAAATTCAACAACGAGCATATTACAGGCTTTTCCATAGAGTCTGAGAAAGTGCTGCTTCGATTCAGTGGGCCTAGAAGTGGGGAGACTTTGGGATGGAGTGCTTGCGAGAGAGAAAGATGCAGGTGGGTAGAAAGTTAGAGAAGGAACCTGGAGAGTTTGTACATAAAATAGCAAATGTAATGTAAGAGACAGAAGTATGAGAATAGAGAAATGGTTTCGAGGTTGAGAACAGGGGGTTAAACAGGAACTTGTTGTCACCGGGTTGGTAGAAATGGTTTGTTTGTATCGTATCTGGATGTAATGATAAAGTGAAGTGAGAGAAGAAATCGGAGATTTGGACCGGTGATATTTTGGCATTATGCGGATGACTTGGGCGTGCTGGAATGCGAAGAAGGGAGACAGGTTTGAGACGAAGAGTGATACATGTTTGCCAAACTGCTGATGAGAAGATCGGCTTGACTATAAACGCAAAAAAGAACGAAGATCATGGTGATCAGTAGAGAAGAAGAGGGAAAGAACTGAGAATGGAGTTGAGAGGGACTGATATAAAGGTGGTGGAGAAATGTAAGTATTTGAGGGGAGTATTTGGAAGAGAGGGAGGAAATGTACTAGAGATCAGAAATATAATAGCTCAGTATGAGTTAGCTATAAGAGCAGTGTATCCCATACTGAAAGATAGAAAAATGAGTATGGAGGTACAAAGGATGATATTCAAGAGTTTGTTAACATCGATTCTACTATATGGGGCAGAGATATGGAGTACGACCACAAGAGAGGATAGTAGAATAGAGTCGGCGGAGTTGTACGTTTTGAGAGCGATAGTGGAAAAGACGAGAAGAGACAGACAGAGAAGCGAAAGAATAAGAGAGGAGGTTTAAGTGAAGGCTGTATATATTGAATAAGATGGATGCAGCCAAATTGAAGTGGTGGGGACACCTAGTGAGGAAGCAGGAGGGGAGTGTAGCCAAGAAGAGATGGGAGTGTTGACCGGAGGGAACGAGATCAAGAGGAAGACCTAGGAAGAGATGGGAGAGTCCGGTGGAACTCATTGAGAAGACATGGAATGCCGTCGATGCAGGAGCTGATGGAAAAGGGAGTCTTGGAGGATAGAGGTAGATGGAGAAGAGTGCTGGCCCCGCTGACAGGGTCTTGACCCTTCCTGGGAGCGGTTGTAAGTAAGAAATACACAGACAGTAAGAAGTCACATAGGCCTATCAAGACTGTCCCAGTCAACCAAGTAGAACCAACAAACATAATCCACAAAGAATCACACGACTCCCATAAGTGCATTCCTCGAAGCATCATACAAAGAAACGTCTTTTCCTCTCTAGGATCGGCTTCAAAAAATACTTCTTCTAATGAGGAAAGTATTAAAAATAAATTCTGCAAAAGACTTTAAAAATATATACATACATATAATATAAATATATATATATATATATATATATATATATATATATATATATATATATATATATATATATATATATATATATATGTGTGGTGTGTGTGTGTGTGTGTGTGTCGTGTGTGTGTTGGTGTGTGTGTGGTGTGTGTCTGTCTGTCTGTCAGTATGTCTGTACGCAGGATTTGACTTAGGAGCTAGCAAAAGGTTGAGTGATTTATGTTCCTGCTCACACTGATCAATAGACGGCTGAATGAATGCTATAAACCTTCCCAAGAATTTCCACCAGGCTGATAAACACAAATATAATAAATAAAAAAGTTATCGCCGGTTATAAAATAACTAAAATAACAAATCTATTTTCAGTTTTTAATTAAATATTATGTTGTCACGAAGTGGGGAGGTGAGTAAAAAATAATATCTATTTGAGAGACTAAAGTAATATTTATGGGGTTGGCGAGTATTGAGTCTGAGTGGTACTAATATTAAATCTAAGCTAGCTTGAGAAGGCCTGGATTTTTTCAGCTGAATTCCGCCAATTTACATTGGTTTCCCAATGTCGTTTATTTTTACATACTATATTCTATGAATACTCATCCTACATAGTCCATTAGCTGTCTTCGTTTAGTGTTTCTTAGCCAAGTATTTACTCTTCGAACGAGTGCTAAAAACTTTCAATGTAGCTGTGTTTTAAACACGGTAACCCAGTTCAAGTTAAAGACAGGTTTTTAATTTGAGGAAAAAAACAAAATGGCTAATATAACGACTTACTTTTACCAGTCCTTTCATTTTGTTTTTTCCAACTTTATACCAGGACTTCATGCTTCAGAGACCTTTGAAATTGAATTCTTGAGAGGTACATTTTTAGTATTTCCAACCAATCTGCCGTTGCAATTAGATAGGCTACAGGGTGATAAAATTGTTTTTATGGAACTTGCTTCCAACATTCAGAGTGATTGAAGAAAAAAAAATTAGTGCTTAGACTTTTCTCTACTTAGACAAATGTTCATCCTCTTCTACAGCATTAGCTTCAGGTTTCGAGAATAAATTTCGGGGAGTTTCTTAGTTGCATATCTCGGCCAACACCGCAGTTCTGGCATCTATTTCTTAATCCTAACCACAAAATCAAAATGGCTCGCCATAAACCCCGAACATAATACCGACGAATAGGGAAAAGTATCAGGAAATGCTAATCGTGGTTGTCAGAAATAAGGTTCAAGCAAATACATCTCAAAGAGCATAACGAAGTAATGAATTTGGCTGGAGGTAGCAGTGCAAAAATGACTTTTTTGAATACTAGATTTGGCTCTAACATTCACCCGCGTCATGTAATAAAGATGAACTAAGAAAATAGACGTGCTGTAAATTCCTTACGGATGAACGACAAGATCCTAGAGTCACTTAATAGGTATCCCTGTTTAAAAAAGTCTTTTTGCACTACAATACTCCCCTACCTTCATAGGCCCCTGTAGAAAGGTTATTCAGCTTGCGGGCACATTCTCACGCTCTCCACAAGAGATCAACAGCTATCTGACTAATATGTTGAAGTGCTAGTCATTCTTAAAGTAATTCTTCTTATTTTTTTAATTTTATTAATTAAGTTACTAATTTTAGAAATCCTTATGTCTTTCTTTTTTTAATTTTATTTATGCTCTATATTGGTTACAGAAAATTATTATCATTTATTAATAAGTGATGAACTATGTTTAGATCATTCATTATTGTTCATTACTATTTTATTATTAAACTTATAAATTACTTCTAACTTTACAATAAATTATTACTGCCGCCGCATTTTTTATTTATTATTATATATTATTAATATTAATAATATCTACTTCTTAATATATTATTTTACTTTCTTATACATACTTATACATACTTTACTTTACATACCATAATATCAAACAATGTTGAAGAAGATCGGGCTAGCTAGGGTTCAAAGTGACGCACATTGAGATAATCTTCTACGGTTTATAATAAAAATAAATTATAAAAAAAATTTAATATGGATAATATTGTTCACTAAATTCAATAAATGTATATTTTTTATTGCACTAACTTTAGATAATGAAACTTAAAATAGATAAAAAAATTTAAAAATTGTATATTTCTATTATTGGTCAATGATAGTAATGTAAATTGCAAATTTTTGAATAAAAGTTTAACAACTGTTAGTTAATCCAATGACTTTAAACTTCAGAGTAAATAATTATATGATCATGTACCCAAAACTGTAAAACTGTTAATTAAAGCCGAACCTGACCGAGAAGTTAACGGTTTACATGTAAGGCGTACCATGTAACGAGTAACGGTACGCTTCACAGGGAATTTTAAAATGTAACGAATGTACGGTAACGCTACCCTTTTTCTCTCAGTACGAGTACGGTAACGCTAACCTAATCTTCATGTAAC
>JABUQX010081968.1:0-10000 GCA_015478945.1 Trachelipus rathkii
ACAATATTATATTAATAATATATATATATTATATATATAATATTATATGCAACATTGCCTTGTATTATACGTAAAGATTAAATAATGAGCAATTAAATCTTCTTTCCAAAGCGATTAGATCATATTTAAATTTTTTAGTTAAACTACAAACCAATTCACTTAAATTATTATCAATTATATCAGCTTTCATGGGCATGATTTCGCCTTCACTTTTTTCTCGGACTGACGTGATTGTTTTTGATTCTATGATTGACTTATTAAGTTGTTGGCTAATTGGTGTCTGACTACTTCATATTGAAGATTCATCACTATGAAGGTAGTCAGAATCGACGCAAGTAGCCACAAACTTAATAATCAAAAATCATCAAGAATAAAAATTAACCATCAGTTTCAGTCCGAAAGAAGTGAGGCTATCATGAACATGGAAAGCTTGATAATAATGATAAAAATTTAAATGTGAATTGGTTGTAGTTTAATAAAAATATATACTGATTTTGATTCTGAAGATTTATTACCTCAAGGGTTTATTTAATATATATATATAAGTATTATATATAGTATATATTATATATATATATATATATTATAATATACACTCTTATTTTATTATAATACACTATAATATAATATATATAATTATATATTATATATATCATATTAATATAATATCTAAATGTCACGCAACCACCTACGGGCAGAGCCTAATCTTAGGGAGGGGTGTTATTATTAATATTATCAGTATTCTACCACACTACTCAACACACCACCACCCAATTAGTATATGTATTATCTATTATCTAATCCTTTCATTTTCTGAGGTTAGACTTGTAGAAAAAAATAGGTGGTCTTTCTTCAATTGCTCTGTAGTCCGAAACGGTATTGTTCCACATTTGTAGTTGTGTTCTTCGCTTAAACATATTTAAATTCTTTGCAAGGTTTCTCTGGGTTTATTTCTGTTTTGGGGGTTCTTCGTTTCCTTCTCCAAGGACAGGATTCATCATCAATGCCATTATTCTGCAGAGTTTCAGACAATTATCCTAAGAGGTTCGTCCATTATTCTTTAGCAACCATATGTTGAGCAGACGCGCTTGATGGAAAAGCCGAATAGTATAGATATATATAATATATAATATAATATATATAATCTATATATATAATATATTATAATATATCAATATATATAGATATATATATACTATATATATATACTATATATATATATAATATATTATATAGAGCCGAGATACCTGTCAAAAAGTCCTTTATTATATATAAATCAATATTTGGGGTGTGTGAATAATAGATATGTTGGTTATTGTTTACTAAACTGATGCAAAATGATAATTGACATGTGACAATCATATCAATTGATAAATGATTATATGATGAATGGGACAATAGATCGGCATATTATTTAATTTTAACACACGTTAATTATAGCACAAATAATATATGACCCTGCCACTAATATATTATGACCTTTATATCAAAGGATTTTAACACAAGCTTCGGCACAACCTCTTGCTACAAAGGGCCTGCAAACAGTCCTGATTTAAGCTTTGGGTTTGTCCCTCTCGGGCTCCAGCCATTCACATTTGAATCTTTGGAATCTTTCCCGACTGAAGGGGGGGGAGATGCTTTTAACTGTTTCTCCAACGCTTTAAATTTGCTTAGTTCCAAGTGAAGTTATATAGAATGGTTCACTAGTCATTTGTAAGAAAAGTACATGGGTGAGGTTTGCAAATTGCCTCGTACATAGGTGTGCACTCACTATGACATACATGCAAATGTTCACATAACCGTCCCTATACCTGTAAATTTTCACTTTAGAACTGGTGACCTAGGAGACGAAGAAATGAGAAGCTTTATAAACAGTTGTGAAGCAATTGGTTATCGCTTCCCCATTTCTTACATTTCATCGCACATTTTACAGAATAAATTCCAAAGGAAATCAGAATTGAAAGATGAAAACTACTCTAGAGAGGTAAAGGCGTACAATTTAATATAATTACCACTAGACAAATTTTGTATTTTGTCTCTTAAATAATTATTATATAGATCGTCTCTTCTCTTTCTTTCTCAAGAGACATCTTTTTCCCCCTGTTTCTCATTTCGTCTTCTTTTCTGATCTATCATTTTTTCTTTATTTTTCTGATGGGAGTAAACAAGGCTATAGAAGATTTTTACATTTCTGAAATTTCTAACTACTACTTTATTATCTTTTATTATGTGAGCATTGTTATTAGTAATCTTTACCACTCGATATGGTCCACTATATTTAGCCTCAAGCTTACCAACATTATATTGCTGATTTCTCACTAATAAATATTTTGTATCTCTCAAGTTCCTCGGGAGAAAGACATTCCTATTGCGGAGATTTGTTCTTTGGGCAAGAGGCTTAGCCATTAATCCTGCAGGTTTTTCAATGTAGTTATTATAGGTCATTGGTCTGTCTGGGACATTTGTATCTAATAAACCTCCAGGTATATTTATATTCTGACCATACAAGAGCTTACTAGCACTGATGCCGCTTTCGGCGATGGGTGCCTGTCTGATGGCAAAAAGAACATATGGTAAATTATCTAACCATTGTTGGTCTCTCATTTCAGGTTCGTGCAGCATAGTTCTCATGCAATTTAATAGAGCCTTGTGGAAAGACACTACTTTGGCATTTGCCTGTGAGTTATACCTCGCGGTCGTAGTATGACAAGTGCCTAGTAGCCGACACACACCCTCGAATAAATGAGAAGTGTAATTTGCTCCCCTATCTGTGACCAGATTGTTAGGCACTCCCGTATGAGGAAAGATTTCATTTATTAGTACTTTTACTACTGCTTCTTTTGTTATATCTTTAAGTGGGAAGGCCCAAACATAATGCGAAAATCTATCAACCAGGGTGAACAGGTACTTATAACCCCTACAGGGAGGCAACTTGTTATATCGGCATTCATTGTTTGAAACTTATAACTGACTTCACGATATTTTCCATAGATTGGGTTTATTTTTCTTCCAACTTTGCTCACTTGACATTGTTCACATGTTCTCACAATTAGCTTTACTCTTTTATGCATGTTTGGAAAACAAAGTCAGCTTTGATTGTAGTAAGACAGCGGGTTATTCCGAGATGCCCCTGGAGGTGGGTTATTTTTATCACCTCATCGATACTTTCATTTGGTAGTAATATTCTGGCATAATTTAATGATGTATCAACAAATAATTAAATTTCTTCTTTTTTGTACCAAAACTTTTGCTTTTTAATATTAAGAGAGCTCTTAGTTTTATCTAATAGCAATGTTTGTATATATTTATCAGTTTGTTGTTGTTTAATCATAAATAATTTTAATAAATCTATTTCTTGTTTTAAATCTTTTTAATCAATTCAACATGTGCTTTGTGATTAAATTACAAGTTTTTAACTCTATGGTAATCTGAAGGCAGTGCTAGATCTACACCATGGTTCGTTAGTGTTGTAATAGTCTTTGAGCTGTTTTCTATTAAGATAGTATTATTTTTTCATGAAAGGCTATCTAACGCTTCATCATACACTGGTATTGATTGAGGATGGGGCGAATTCGTTTGAAGGAATGTCCATGTGTTTGAAGGCTCGCGGTTCAGCATCATTTAATGAATATATTGTGGCAACGTTATTATACGCGTTGTTGTAAATTCGATGATTTATTGTGAATGTGATTGAAATTCCTGAGTTGTTATTAAGAAGTAGGAGACTGTTGTGGAGCTTATTCCTCTGGCGGTGGCTTTGGGCGCGTGCGGGTCCCTTTTCACCATTTCCTTTGTGACTCTTTTAGATCTTTCTCATATTGCAACCTTCGTGTGATTTATGGTGCTTCTTTTCTCACACTTAGTCATTTGTAAAGCCCGTATCTATCACGTTTTTCATTTGCATTATTTCGGTTAAGTGGTGTTCTTGCGGCTCATTGATTGTTGGTTTTGAAGGAGCTTTGTTGAGAGCCACAGTTTTCCATTCTCTTTTTTGTAAGTGCACGAAATTTCTTTGGCTTCTTTATCGTATTTAGAGCCAAGACGATGTCTGATTTGGTGGACAGTCGCTCTCGCCCGCTATTTGCGTCTTCTTACTCTGTTTGTTTATCTTTATAAAGGTCTACATATGGCGTTTATCCACTATTGGTATGTGCCATATTGTGTTACGTATTTAAGGCAATTTTATCTTCATTTTCTAGAAGAATATATCAGACAAGGTGTTTTTGGGTAGTAAATTTTAAATTACATGATACTTTAAATAAGCTACATAAAATTTAACTGGGGACGTATCTCCTAATTTTGGTGTTTTTGGGAATTGAATTAAGTAAAGCAAATCACTAAGGTATATCTATTTATCAGTTCAATGTCTGGGAGACGATAATGTGTAAACTCCACAGCTAGTTGTTTGTTCTGAGACCAACAACAAGATATCCGTAATTTAGATTTTTTATGAACTCTTCTTGGTTTTCAAGCACACAGGTTTACTTTTAGCTCATTTCTATCTAATAGTTCATATTATACTTCCTATTTCCGTGTGCTTCAGTTTTTGATGAATAAATACTTTGCTATACAAATGCGAAGGCAGGCTACATACATATTAATTCATCAGACAATATTGCTTCTTGCAATGGCTACCATGAGTGGCAGCACGATGATTGTTTTATTCGGCCGTTGAAGCGTACTTATCTGTGCTTAGGTGGTGCATATTGTTGACGCAGGTTGTTCGTTCGTTTTTTGACCATGTCTTATAATATAGCTTTTTTTGGTCTGCAGAGCAGCAAGATTCGGGCGATTACTTTGTTCAGTACATGACTCGATCCGCGTTATCTCAGGAATGTTACGATTCTGCCTCTGCGTCATGATTAGTAAATTGTTAGACGGTGCGGCTATGCTTATTCATTTTAGTTTTGGACGTTTTGCCTATCTGGCCAACAGACCAATTGCTAGGGCTGGGGGTTAATGAGATACGCCTTAGTTCTTTACCTTATATAGGGTGCTCTTGAATGTCCATATTCTTAGTTTGTGACCTTAGGGGTTTGCTCGCATGCTTAATTACATCTTTAGAGAGATTTGGTCTCTACATATTATTACGGTCTTACATACCGCTTAAAGTCGACTCTGATAGTTTATGACCTATAATAGATTTATAATGATTTCTCGTTATAGCCAGCCATATTACTTTGCCCATTTTGATGGTAGGTTTATTGTGTTCTAATTGTTTTATCTGATATTGTTGTAGGACTTTTTGTAATACCATTTCATAGAGGACAATGTCGTGTTGCTCATTTTCTTAGGGGGTACGTTTTCCTTCGATGGACTAAAGAATACTCGTGATTAAGACTTTAGGAAGCATCTTTTATTTAGGTCGGCTTGGATTTATTTCTAATGTCCTTGGGGGAGAGAGGGATGTTTTTACAGAACCTTGGGAATAAAGTGAAGTTGGATCGGTGTTGATGAAACATGAGTTAACCCATAAGGAGATAGTGGTGATTGTTATCAAAAGGGAAGTTTTTGACGAGAAGATTAACGTTTGTTTAATTTATAATATAGGAAATGTATGATTGTGTATTATGAGAGGTCTTATATTTTTTAAATGGAATGTTCGACATTAAATATGCATCTCGGATTTAACAATCATCTATCTGGATGAGATTGATATGTGTTGTTCCTGCCCTTTTCAATCGGTGAATCATATTTGGCTATTAATTTGGAGGCTAGAGATGTGGGTGAAATGATTCCTTATGGGATTAGCACTAGCAATAAGAGATTGAATATTGGTTCTTGCATTTAGTTAATTGTTTAAATACTCACGGGATGAGGTCGTGGGAATTATCTGCGTAAAATAACATCTCATGTTGGGAGTGTCTTTACTACTTCATATAGAGGCAGACATGGGTATTATTTTATCTACTAGTTCGTTCTAGTAGATTAACTTCGGTCTTATATTTTAAAAACCGTCGTCACATACAGATATGTTGTTAAAATCTTCTCTCGTTTCTTTTGTTTATTAATAATTTAACTTAATAGTTTGAGGTCTGTTTCTTGTGGGGTTTGTCTATTAGCTAGAGTGTAGCGGGTGTCCTTAAGAATTGGCTTAGTCATGAGGCGATAAGTTGTACTAATTTAAGATTTAATTCTAGCTTCTGAATTTTTTTCAGGTTATAACTTGGCCGTCTTCATTTATTAGGTTGGCCTTTTATTCATTGTTTATATCAGCCTCGAAGACTAACGGCGCGAATTTCGTGCTACGGCTTACTTTTGTTGTCTTTGAATTTCATTGGACACTCCTTTTTTATAAGCATTTTAATATAAGATAGCATTATGGTCAATACGTCTTTAGGTGGTCTTGTCATGATTGGTTATGTTTACATCGCTTATAATAGAGAGATTTGTCTCAATATAGTTCATTTACACTTATAGGGATTAGTGTGGTGTGAAGAGATATTAAGTTCTTATAGTTTAGTGTTATTAATATTATAGATTACAATTAATTTATTTATAGGATTATTTGTACTTTTCAGTCGTTGAACAGTTTGTGTGGAAATGGGTTGGAATTATTGGTTGCAAGAGGGGGTGGTGAGTATCTGAAGGTCGTGCTGTGGGAATATATTTGAGGTTATATGGTGTATTCTGACAGTATACATTCAATTATGGTTGAGTAGATTGTCGTGGATGTTATAATTGTACTGTACTTTGGATATTAATTTGTACGCATTAGGGTGGTTGTATGTTATTGCTGGGTCGGCATTACATACATAATCGGTTATAATTTGTTGATTTAAAATTTGACATTCTGTTCACCGTTTTTCAGGGGAACGGGAAGCCTCAAGATGTTATCATTTTATATCCCGTTCTATAAATCTATCAACATATTTCTTACTTTAGTTTTATTATAAAATTCAAGTATTTTTATTTAATAATATTAATTTTTATTATTTATCAGCAAGGTCATATGACTATGGGGTACTGCCGCCTTTGCAATATGGCTAATCTCCTTTGAATGATATAGAATCGAGAACCTTGAGTCAATTAAATTGTTTCCTATTTTTAATACATCATACACTGATATAATTGTAGGTTAGTCATCTCACAAGCTTTCTTTCCGGTCTGGTCTCCGTCAAAAACCTTTTCAATGCGACAGCATTTCTCGTTTTTGAAACTATTATTGACCTGACTTGGGTAGATACTTGTCTCATGAGCTTTACCTGCCCTTATATCAGGTATATTATTACATGAAATCATATTAAAGAAAGTGTAATTAGCATGCGATAGTCGTACAGGCCCTAGAAAATCTTTCATTTGTACATTACCCTTATTTTCTTGTCCTACATATTTCATCGTTTTCTGTACGTTTACTTTGTTTATAATGCCATTTTTATCGTTGTTCATATTTTAGTACAGAATATTGTCGGTAAATTGATGTGGTATAATTTCAACACTATTTTTAGAATTTTCAATATTTGATTATTTTTTTTATTATTATTATTATTATTATTATTATTATTATTATTATTATTATTATTATTATTATTATATTATTATTATTATATTATTAGTAGTATAGTAGATAGTAGTAGTAGTAGTAGTATTCATATCAATTTCAGTACTATTTTTATCTATATTTTCCATATTTATATTCATAATCCTTTCTGTATTTTTATTTTCACTGTTCCAGTCATTATTCTTTGCATTATTAAAATCATCGTTATCATCTGGATGAAAGGTCACTTTTCTATTGTGAGAATTTAAATTTTCCCGACTGCCTCCAGATGTTATTGAGGGCAGCCGCTTTAGGCATTTCCCGCCTCTTTGTTTGTAGGTTGATTGGCATTCATTCCCCCTTTAGCATAGAGTAGGGGATAGAGGGGCAGTCTTCAGATTCACATTTATAGGCTTTGTGGAAGAAGCGGGAGTGATAATAGCAATAGTCGTTTGTGATATTATCAACAGTGTTGTTATTGTACCTCGACTTTCGGCCTAGACTCCGTCCTCGGCTCATATTTCAGTTTTCAGCTGTTTGGCTTCTTTCTTTCACAAGCAGCCCGATAGCGCCAGCCATGTCTTTTATGGCTTTCATCATTTCTTCCAACTGGCTTGAGATCTTTTCATGATCGTGGAGGGTGGGGTTTTGTGGGCGTTCCTCTCCGTATGAGTAACTCTCTCTGTTTTGTGAGTCAGCTTCGAGGAAGCCTTTCCTCTCTCGCATTAGATTTACTTTTCCCCAATAATTTTAGTTCGGTGGCGGTTGGAAATTCTTCTCTTTTCGGATAAAATTTTTGAATAAATCATCGGTTACCCTAACCGTTCTGTGAATGTCTTTGTCTTCAGCCAGAGTATAGAGGCTCATTTGGACGTTTGAAGGAAGTTCTTCTAAAAACAGTTAAATAGCAAAATTTGGGTTGTTTCCAACCAATAAATCAAAATTTCTACGACCCGGAACGTCTTTCACTCAATTTAAATATTCGCTGGGGAGTTCATCTCTTTGCATTCCCTTTTTAAATACATTTCTAATCCGTTGCCTCAACGTTGGTAAATAGGTTTCTTCTATATCATCGATGAGTAACTGATAGGCATCTTCTTGCAGCGGAAAGTGTATTTTCGACACCAGAGTGTTTGGTAGAATTCCTGCTAAGAAGCGGACTCGTTCATGTGTGTCGTCAATATGATTTAGCTTGAAGCTGAAGATAGCATTAATAGCACTCAGCCAGCTGATCACTCCAAATGGATCGAAAGGAGGGAGTTGGCTCGAGGTCAAATGACTATACTTTTTCAAGGGCGACTGGTATTCTCGGAGTCGACTTGTTGTTGTTGTTGATCGTGATTTTCAAGTTTTCGGTGATTTTGAAGTGGCTCGGCATCGGATGAGGAAAGGGAAGGAGGCTCTCTCTCACGTGGAGAAAGAGCAGTTTGCGGGGAACTTGATTTTTTTCGTCCCCTCCCAGTAGTGGGAGAAATCTTAGAACAACTTGGCTTGGTCTTATGCGATAGTTTCTTGGCGGCGATCATATTTTCAGTTAACAAAGAGATTTTGTTTACAAATTTGAGTTGCCTATTTCAAACGGTCGTTGGAAAGTTCAATGGGTTCTTACAGACCGATTTGAAATTGAAGTGTCGCTTTGAGATTTTTGTTCGTTCGTCAGTTTATGTAACGGATTTTGTTTTTTCACTTTTTCAAATTATGGCTTTATCTTCAACTAAGTTTTTAATACACAGTTTAATTCGCGGAACAGATCACAATTAGCTTAATACAGATAATTTTTGAGTTTTACACACACACTGATTTATATTTAGAACAGGTTTAAATTCACAGTTATTTTTCACAATTTCTGACTCCAATTTGACGGTGATCAATTACAGGTAATTAAAACAATGTCAATTGCAGGGATGCACCCACGAGAAGGGGGGTTTTTGTCACGAGGGGTTCGCCAAATATATATAGACTGAGATACTCAAAGTCTTTTAATTACTAATATAAATCAATATTTGGGGTGTGTGAATAATAGATCTGTCGTTTATTGTTTATTAAACTGATGCAAAAATGATAATTGACATGTGACAATCATATAAATTGAAAAATGATTATATGATAAATGGGACAATAGATCGGCATATAAATTAACTTTAACACACGTTAATTATAGCGCAAATAATTTATGACCCTGTCACTAATATATTATGACCTTTATATCAAAGGATTTTAACACAAGCTTCGGCACAACACGACTTCCTGCCAAGAGGAGTCGGTACACAATCTCGAATCTGGCTTTGGCTCTGTCCCTTGTCGGGCTCTGGCCAATCACATTCAAATGCTTTGGCATCTCTCCCGCCTAAATGCGGGGAGATGCTTTTGCTGTTTCTCCAACGCTATGAATTTGCTTAGTTACAAGGGAAGTTATATAGAATGGTTCACCAGTCATTTTTAAGAGATGTACACGTGTGAGGTTTGCAAATTGCCCCGTACATAGGTGCACACTCACTATGACATACTTGCAAATGTTAT
>JABUQX010081968.1:12500-22500 GCA_015478945.1 Trachelipus rathkii
TATATATACTTATATATAAAATATATAATTATATATATATATACTTTAAAATACTTTAAAATAAATAAAGTAGTCTCTCCTTATTTATACTTAAAGATAATGGTAACATCAAAAGGTAACTTAGAGATCCAAAAGGCAACAATTTTTATATGGCTAGATTCTTACGTAACACAATCCCGCTATTTCGATTTGAGCACGAACAGTCACCTTTTTTAAATGCATTAAAAAAAAACATTTATTTTAATATCGATGATTCTTACATTCTTTTGCTTCAATTTACATATGCTTTTTATATTTTATTATGTAATTACTTTTCATTCATTTGGACCCATTTTTCACAAAATACATAAGAGAATTTATCGTAGCATGTGAATATTTGGTCAAGTATCGATCGTTTCTATAATGTTAACTCGTGCTTAGCACGAGTAATATATATTTTTTTTGATATATATAAAATATATATATAGTTATACATACATTAGTAGATATAATTCATATATTATATATATAATATATATATATATATATATATATATATATATATATATATATACCGTATATATATATACCGTAATATATATATATATATATATATATATATATATATATATTATATATATATATATATAATATATATATATATTAATATATATATATATATGTTATATATATATATATATATATATATATATATATATAATATATATATATATATAAAGCCGTTTTCGTTTTTGCATTTGTGCTTACGAAACGTAAGAAATGCTCGAGTTTTGCGTTCGTTTTTGTCAAACTTACACGTAGTGTGCGTACTTCGGCTCGCCCGAAAAATCATAAGAATGCTTACCAGACGTTAAGGAATTTCCTCAGTTCTGTAAGGTTGCTATTTCTTCGTGCTAGCCCGAATTAAGCACGTTCTTAACGAAAATGTAAACAAAACCTGATGCTGGCGTGGTAGGCCCCGTCTGAATTGATGAATTTTCATTCAATATAATCAGCTTTAAATCTAATTTCTTCCAAATGGATAAACTCAATCACAAATAGTTGATCAATTATCTGTAATATAAACCATTTGTTATTTTTTTTTATTTCTGCTTATTCCAAAACCACGTACTCCATCACAATAGCTGATTCCAATTGTTTAAAAACAAAAGTAAGCCTAGCACGAAATCGCGGTCGTTTAAACAGGAAATTCGTGCTAAAACTGGGTGAGCATTTCTTATCGACCGTAAGCACAAATGACAAAAACGAAAACAGTCTAAATTAAAAGCAAAAGAAGTACTAAAAATTCATTCAATCGTAAACGCTTCGTATTATTACAATTACGATTAAAGGAGATATAACTTCCAATAACTAAAGATGTCGAGCCTTCAAACACATGGACATTTCCTTTCGAACTAATCTCCCCATCTCTCAACCAGAGAATTTAGCTGTCAGAGATCACTATAACCTCAATACCCTATACCTCTTCAAAAATTCTCCATTTTTCAAAATGTTTCTACAGATGAAGAACTTAAAAATTTGGAATCTTTATATATAAAAACACTTAACATCCATTGGATTTCTTTGGCACTCCTATTTATTTCTGCTTATTCCAAAACCACGTACTCCATCACAATAGCTGATTCCAATTGTTTAAAAACAAAAGTAAGCCTAGCACGAAATCGCGGTCGTTTAAACAGGAAATTCGTGCTAAAACTGGGTGAGCATTTCTTATCGAACGTAAGCACAAATGACAAAAACGAAAACAGTCTAAATTAAAAGCAAAAGAAGTACTAAAATTCATTCTATCGTAAACGCTTCGTATTATTACAATTACGATTAAAGGAGATATAACTTTCCAATAACTAAAGATGCGAGCCTTCAAACACATGGACATTTCCTTTCGAACTAATCTCCCCATCTCTCAACCAGAGAATTTAGCTGTCAGAGATCACTATAACCTCAATAGCCCTATCCTCTTCAAACAATTCTCCATTTTTTTCAAAAATGTTTCTACAGATGAAGAACTTAAAAATTTGGAATCTTTATATATAAAAACACTTAACATCCATTGGATTTCTTTGGCACTCCTATTTATTTCTGCTTATTCCAAAACCACGTACTCCATCACAATAGCTGATTCCAATTGTTTAAAAACAAAAGTAAGCCTAGCACGAAATCGCGGTCGTTTAAACAGGAAATTCGTGCTAAAACTGGGTGAGCATTTCTTATCGACCGTAAGCACAAATGACAAAAACGAAAACAGTCTAAATTAAAAGCAAAAGAAGTACTAAAATTCATTCTATCGTAAACGTTTCGTATTATTACAATTACGATTAAAGGAGATATAACTAAAGAAATTATTCCCAAGTAAAGTATTTGTGGACTTGCTAATTTATTTATCGCAATCCCACTATTACATTACTTGGGAATAATTTCTTTATTTCTATCTCCTTTAATCATAAAATTGCGGGTCTAAAGTCCCGCATACACAATCCTTTGTTATTTGTTCTGATTGGAAGTTTTTCCATTAAGAAATCACCTTTCTCCGTAAATTTTCTAGTATTAGCCTTTATCCCTCTAACCTTTTTGATAAACTTGTTTACTCGTTTCTCGATAACACTTATCGCCCTAAAACTATAGCATATGATGTTCCTAAACTTCCTGTTTATGCTCGGCTTCCCTACATTGGACCCATTTCCAATGATCTTCACTTTCAGATTAAAACATTTTAAACAAAAACTTTCCACAATGCAAGTTTTCTTAATCTTTTATTAACAACAACTCGCAGTTTCTTTAAGATTAAAAAAGCATCTCCATGAAACTTGAGGTCACATATTGTTTACAAATATAAATGTGTCGACTGCAACGTCGACTATGTAGGTCAAACTTTCCAATAACTAAAGATGCGAGCCTTCCAAACAACATGACATTTCATTTCGAACTAATCTCCCATCTCTCAACCAGAGAATTTAGCTGTCAGAGTTCACTATGACCTCATTACCTATACCTCTTCAAAAATTCTCCATTTTTCCAAAATGTTTCTACAGATGAAGAACTAAAAATTTGGAATCTTTATATATAAAAACACTTAACATCCATTGGATTTCTTGCACTCCTATTTTATTTCTGCTTATTCCAAAACCACGTACTCCATCACAATAGCTGATTCCAATTGTTTAAAAAACAAAAGTAAGCCTAGCACGAAAATCGCGGTCGTTTAAACAGGAAATTCGTGAGAACCTGGGTGATGCATTTCCTTATCGACCGTAGGCACAAAATGTGCACAAAAAAGAAACAGTCTAAATTAAATAGCAAAAGAAGGTCTAAAATTCAATTCATCGTAACGTCTTCGTAATTATTACAATTCGATTAAGAGATTAACTAAAGAAATTATTCCCAAGTAAAGTATTTGTGGACTTGCTAATTTATGTTATACGCACCCACTATTACATTACTTGGAATCAATTCTTTATTTCTACTCTTTAATCATAAAATTGGCGGGTCTAAAGTCCCGCCATACACAATCCTTTGGTTATTTTTTCTGATTGGAAGTTTTTCCATTAAGAAATCACCTTTCTCCGTAATTTTCTAGTTTTAGCCTTTATCCCTCTAACCTTTTGATAAACTTGTTTACATGTTTCTCGATAACATTTATCGCCCTAACATTATGAAGCATATGATGATCTAAACTTCCTTTTATGCTCGGCTTCCCTACATTGGAATCCATTTCAATGATCTTCACTTTCAGATTAAAACATTTTAAAACAAAAACTTTCAACAATGCAAGTTTCTTATATCTTTTTTTTTAGCAACTCAATTGGCAGTTTCTTTAAGATTAAAGAAAGCATCTCCATGAACTTGAGGTCACATAATTGTTTACAAATATAAATGTGTCGACTGCAACGTCGACTATGTATGTCAAAGAATACAGCTTAAGATGCGAGCCTTCAAACATGGCATTTCCCTTTCGACTAATCTCCCCATCCTCTCAAACCAAGAGAATTTAGCTGTCAAGATCACTATAAACCTCATACCCTATACGCTCTTCAAAAAATTCTCCATTTTTCAAAATGTTCTACAGATGAAGAACTTAAAAAATTTGGAATTCTTTATATATAAAAACACTAACATCCATTGGATTTCTTTGGCACTCCTATTTATTTCTGCTTATTCCAAAACCACGCACTCCATCAGGATCTCGAAATTTGTTTAAAAACTCAAAAAAGGAACAAGCGGTAACCGCGGTCGTTTAAACAGGAAATTCGTGCTAAAACTGGGTGGGCATTTCTTACGACGTAAGCACAAAATGACAAAAACGAAAACAGTCTAAATAAAAGCAAAAGAAGTACTAAAATTCATTCTATCGTAAACGCTTTGTATTATTACAATTACGATTAAAGGAGAAATATAACTTTTCCAATAACTAAAGATCGAGCCTTCAAACACATGGACATTTCCTTTCGAACTAATCTCCCATCTCTCAACCAGAGAATTTAGCCTGTCAGAGATCACTATGACGTCAATCCCCTATACCTCTTCAAAAATTCCCCATTTTTCAAAATGTTTCTCACAGATGAAGAACTTAAAATTTGGAATCTTTATAATAAAACACTTAAACATCCCAATAGGATTTCTTTGGCACTCCTATTTATTTCTGCTTATTCAAAAACCATTAACTCCATCACAATAGCTGATTCCAATTGTTTAAAAACAAAAGAAAGCCTAGCACGAAATCGCTTTCGTTTAAACAGGAAATTCGTGCTAACACTGGTGAGCATTTCCCTTATCGAGCGTAAGCACAAATAACAAAAACGAAAACAGTCTAAATTAAAAGCAAAGACGTATAAAAATATAAATGTGCCGACTGTAACATCGACTATGTAGGTCAAACTTTCCTATAACTAAAGATGTGAGCCATCAAACACATGGGCATTTCCTTTCGAACTAATCTCCCATCTCTCAACCAGAGAATTTAGCTGTCAGAGATCACTATATTACCTCAATACCCTATACTCTTCAAAAATTCTCCATTTTTCAAAATGTTTCTAGAATAACTTAAAAATTTGGAATCTTTATATAATAAAAACATCTTAACATCCATTTGGATTTCTTTGGCATCCTATTTTTTCGCTTATTCCAAAACCACGTACTCCATCACAACTGATTCCAATTGTTTAAAACAAAAGTAAGCCCTAGCACGAAAATCGCGTCGTTTTAAACAGGAAAATTTCGTGCTCAAACTGGGTGAGCATTTCTTATCGAACGCGTAAGCACAAATGACAAAAACCGAAAACAGTCTAAATTAAAAGCAAAAGAGTACTACAGAGCGGAAAATGTTCCGCAAAATTCTTCTATCGTAAACGCTTTCGTATTATTACAAATTAACGATAAAGGAGATATAACTTTCCAATAACTAAAGATGCGAAGCCTTCAAACACATGGACATTTCCCTTTCGAACTAATCTCCCATCTCTCAACCAAGAAATTTTAGCGTCCGGAGATCACTATGACCTCAATTCTCATACCTCTTTTAAAAATTCTCCATTTTTCAGAATGCTTCACAGATGAAGAACTAAAAAATTTGGAATCTTTATATATAAAAACACTTAACATACTAGGGTTTCTTTGGCACTCCTGATTGCCTGAACTAATTGCCTGAATTTCGTGCAAAAACGAACACGATTTCTTATGAGGTTTACTTTTGTTTTGCAAACAATTGGAATTAGATGCTGTGATGGAGCCCGTCGATTTCGGATAAACAGAAGTAAATAAAAAATGGTTTATATTGCAAAAAAATTGATCAACTATGTGATGGAGTTTATCGATTTGAAGAAATTGATTTAAAGCTGATTATGAATGAAATATTTATCTTCAAAAAAATGACGGCGTGGTAGGCCCTATCACGCCGTCATTTTTTTTGTTTGCACATTTTCGTAAGAACGTTTTAAATTCAGCAATCACAGGAAATAGTAACTTTATAGAATTGCGGAAATTCCTTACGTGTGGTAAGCATTCTTACGATTTTGCGCTAAATTTAACAAAAACGAACGCAAATTCGAGCATTTCTTACGTTTCGTAAGCACAAATGCAAAAAACGAAAACGCCTATATTAACGATACAGTAGGAACAGATAGATAGGAAATTATCAGAACCAAATTGCGAAATACAATATGTATATTACTTGTTATATGTAAATCGTCCATAACATTTTTGACATATGTATTTATATATATATATATATATATAATAATATATATATATATATATATATATATATTATATATATAATATATAATATATAGGTTTGGAAAAAAACCGGTTTTTTATTTCTTTTTTTTTTTGTTTGAAAAAAACACGTTTTTTTTTAAACAAAATGTTTTTTTTTTGTTTTTTTTTTTAATTACCTCTTTTATGTATATTAGAATGTTTTAAATGACACAGTTTTACTACGACGGGTTCTAGGCGAGATATTTTGATATTGACTGTTTTGAAGGATTTTTTATATACATGTGTAATATATAATATATATATATAATATATATATATATGATATATATATATAATATATATATATATATATATATATATATATAATATTATATTATATATATGATCAAAAAAAGGTTGGTATACAGGTGATTTTGGGGTGTCAGGAGAAAATGAGAATGGTAGGAAGGTATTGGATTTCTGTGAGGGGAGAGGTATTGTGAAGTATTACTTTTTTAACACTAAGAGTATCCATAGAGTAACTAAGAGTTGGTGTAGGTAGAGATGGTATCGAAAGTGAAAACGTATGATTGATTTTGTGTTTTGAAGAAGATGTTGAAGCTAATGTATTGGATGTAAATCAGTGAGGTTTAGGAATGGGATTATATCCGATCATTATGTTGTTCTATTGTAAAAATTAAGTTAGTGGGGACTTGAATGGAGAGGAAGGTGATACGGAAGAAAGTGGGTAAAAATTAAGAGTGGAGAAGTTTAGTGAACAAGATAATAAGGATAAGTATGCAAGAGCCTCGCAAGTTAATCAGTTGAATGTGAATAAGTTGAAACTGAATAAACTGGAAGCAAATGAAGGAAGATGTTGTTAGTAGAAAGAAGTATGTGGGGTGTGCTAAAGTAGGAAGTAAGAGATAACAGTGAGGTGGAAATGAAGAGGTGATTGCCAAGCGGTTAAAGTAAAAAAGAAGGTGGTTGATGTACTAAAAGCAATGATGAAGTTCAAAGAATATGATCTTGGAATTATATAAGGGGGAAAAAAGGAATGCTAAAGATGCAATGACGTAATGAGAAAAAGAAAGAGGTAAATGTACAGTTTTTGAGGAGGATGACTTACAACAGAATAGGAAGCTCTTCTGGATAGGAAGCGCGAAAGTTTTGATATTGAATTAAGGGGGAACGCTGCTTAGAATATATGAATAGATGGGTGTTTTTGTACTGATGAATGGATGTGAAGTGGTAGTGTGAAAGAGACACTTTGAAAAGTCAGTAAATATATATATTGGCTAATGATGAGGTGATATTGATTGTGTGTTGTGGTTTGATGTAGCAAAAGGAATATGGAATTTTAGGGGGTGAGGTTATTTAGCAAAGAGGAGGAATTGGTAGAGTGAGAAAGTTGAAGATGGTAATATCTGCATGGTATTATGATGAAAATTATGGTGAACATGATCAAGTATAACGGTAGGCAGATGGTGATTGATTGGATCTTGAAGTTGCGTAATAAGCGTTTGTATGGAGGGTATAGTTCGAGGGATTGGAGGAGAAAGTAATAGTACCTTTATATAAGGGTAAGGGAGATAACGTTAACATAGAATTATAGGTATTTAGTTTATGAGTGTTTAGGGAAGATATATATGCTGGTGTTTTGTCGAAAGAGTGCGCCGAGTGACTGAGGAATGATTGGTGAAGAACAAGGTGCGTTTAAGGGTGGGTAGAGGATGTGTGGATCAAACATTTTACATTGAAGCAAATGATAGAGAAATAAAGAGAGGAAGAATAAATTGTATTTAGGTTTATGGATTTGCAACAGGGGTAATGATAGGGTTAATAGGGAAGGTCTATGCAGGTGTTAGTGATATATAGTGTTTTTGGTAGTAGGTTACTGAATGGAATCAAAAGTATGTTGACGATAGTGAGGAGTGTGTAGAATAAATGGTGTCAAAAGTGTGGTTTAGTATTAATATGCGGAGTGAGGCGCGTTGTGTTTGTCTCCTTTGGTTATTCAATTTTGGTATATGATGGGGTTTATGGAAAGAATTGAAAGGTGGTGGACAGGAAATGGGTGTTAGAATGATGGAGATGATGGAGGGTGCCCTACCTATTATTGCGGATATTTGGTTTTGTGTGGCGAATCTTGAAGAGTTTGAGAGGATTGGTAGAGAGATTTGGCGGGTGTGTAAAAGGAGGGGTTTGAAAGTAAACGTAGATAAGAGTTAGGTTATGGTTGTGAGTGAGGACAATCCTCAGTGTGAAGTTATGTTAGATGGTGAGCAGCTGAAACAAGTGTCTGAGTTTAAATATTTAGGGTATATGTTGGATGAGAAGGGAATGGATGATGCAGAGTTTAGTAGGAAAGTTGTGAATGGCAGGAAGGTGGCTGGTGCAATTAAATCGTTTGGTGAATGTAAACGGGACTAAGTCTTTTAGTGCGCTAGGTTTCTTCATGACGGTATGTTGTTACTTTTTATTGTATAGTAGTGAGACTATGGTCTGGAATAAGAAGTATAGATCTAAAAATTTTCAATGTGTTTAGATGGACCAATCTTAGGGGCATGCTATGTGAGAAGAATTGATAAATGAGGAATGAACATATTAGAGAGTTGTGTGGTGTGAAGAAAGGGGTAAACGAGAGAATAAATGAAAGTATGTTGAGATGGTTTGGTCATGTGGAAAGGATGAATGATAGTCGGTTTTTAAGCAGATGTATAGTGGCGAGTGTGTTGAAAACCGACCGGCTGGAGATAAGAAAAAAGGGATTGAGTCAGTAAACGAAATGTCTGAAGGAGAGAATTGTGAGTTTGGCAGATGCGAAATAAAGGTGCATAATAGAAGAGAATGGCGGGGTTTTTGTGAGGGGTATGGTTGTGGTCACCTGGGCCAAGGGATGAACCTTTACACTGACGATTTACATATTGAGGCCGTCGCAGTCCGGGGAAGCTAGGGGGTGGGTTTTCTGACGGCGACGGGTCCTTAATAATTAAGGGAAGAGGGGGGGGGGGGGGTAAGGCTGGGCTTTCTTTTCGACTTTTGTCATGATTCTTCTACTACTTTTCTTTCTGATGCTTGTTCGCACCTTCCCCAGTCTTGGGGAGAAAAAGGGAGATGAAGAATATATATATATAAATATATATATAATATATATTCATAGTATATATATATATATATAATATAAATATATATATTGTAATTTATATCCTTTATTTATTTTATGTTTGTTTATTATATATATATATATAATTAATAATAATATATCAGATGTAAATGTAATAATTAAATGCCCTAGAGCACTAATAAAACTTTTTTAAGTACTAAACTCTACTTTATATTTTGTATACCTCTTTTAACATATTGTATTTAATGTATTTTAATGCTAAATACCCCAAAAAGACTTTGAAATATATGAAAGTGTAAGTAATTTAAAAAAAAAAAAAGGAAATCGCGTTAGTATTTTTTTAAAAAAAAAAAACGTTAAAAAAAAAAAAAAACATATACTGTATAATATATAATATATATATATATATATAATATATATATATATATATATATATATATATATATATATATATATATATATATATATAATATATATTATATAATATACTATATATATATATATATATATAAATATATATATATATATATATATATATATAGATGAATAAGAAGATGAAGCATAATTTTGGCAACAATTATTATAATGGACGTTTCGGGTATATAACGTTACCCATCATCAGCACTGCAATTGAAATAAAATAATATATTTTTATGAACACAAAATACAAATTAAAATGAAACT
>JABUQX010081969.1:0-16881 GCA_015478945.1 Trachelipus rathkii
ATGAGCAACCTACCAAAATCAAGAAATGCTGAAATCAGTACAACATGCTTGTTGCGACGTTTTCGATGCGCTAATATACCCTCGCTGGGAGCTGTGGTGAGAAATATTCAGTTTAAATAAAAATTTCACTACACAGGTCTTATTCTACCTTTCAATTTGTAATTTCCTCGTTTCGGAATTTGAGCTACTCTTCTCTCTCTCTCTCGTCTACTCTTCTCTTCTCTATCTATATTTAGTATATTAATATTATATATATATATATATATTTATACTTATTATTATATATATTATATCTATATATATAATATATATTGAATAGTAATATACATTATATTTATTAATATATATATATAATATATATAGTAAATAATAAGATATATATATATTATATATATTATATATATATAATAGTACTATATTGCTTAAAATAGATATTATATAATTATATATATATATATATATATATATATATATTATAATATATATGATTTTGTATATATATATAATTATTTATATATTATATATAATTATACTAATTATTATGCTTAATATATTTATATTATATATTATATATATGTTGTATGTTATGTATATTTACACTTATTACTTAATATATAATTTAATATTTATATATAATATATAGTTATATATGTATATATTTATATCTTTTACGATTATATATATATAGTTAATATATAGTTAATATATTATCGTATATAGATATATTTATTATTATATAGTTATTAGTATATATATATATATATGATATTAATTATATATATACTATAAATATATATATATATAATATTATATAATATATACTATATTATAAAATATTATTTATATTTATATTATATATATAAGTAGTATATATATATATATATATTTTTTAATATATATTAATATTATATATATACTAAATACCGTAATAAGTAGATTTATTTATATAGATTATAGTTGATAGAATATATAATATACTATATGTATCTAGCCTGATTATATATTAGTATTTAATATATAATTATAATTTATTATATATAGGCTATATAGGAGTCTATTATATTTTATACTATAACTAGTATATATATATATATATATATCTATAATATATATATACTATATATATATAAAACTATAAGATTATGATATAGTATTATGTATATCTAGACTCTGATATATATATAGATATCATAATATGTTTAGTAATTTTATAGAAGTAATAACTTTTCTTTATTATTATTTATTATTATTAGTATAGTACTCATAATAATATGATATATATAATATACTATCTATATATATATATTATATAATATAATATATTATATATATATTAATATATATATATATATCTAATATATTAATTATAATGTATATATATAAGTAGATATACTATATACTATATATTAATATATATAAGATATATAAATATAATAGAGAGAGAGAGAGAGAGAGAGAGAGAAGAGAGAAGAGATGAGAGAAGAGAGAGAGGAGAGGCAAGAGCAAGCAATATGCATGTAAACTTTATATTTCAATATAAATAATTTTGGTAATTTGATAGAAGGATTCTTTATCAAAAATCAGCTGAAGAGTAACAAAATTTTGGTATACCATGTCTATAATTTATAGGAAAAGACATTTTGAATTTAATCTTATAAGAACTTTTCTGAAACAACTGAAATTTGACTGAATAGACGATGATATTTATCGTACGTAATTGAATTATAGGAGATTTTTCTGTGCATCGTGGCTAGAGTTTGGAACACCTAAATGCTTTATTATAATTTTTTCCCCATGGAAACGGCCATAGGAAACTATGTAAGATTGTGGCGACAGCCTAGTAAGCGCGGCTACTGTTAAAGGAAAAGCATTCGATCACCAAGTAGCAATTCCTGGACAAGTGAACAATCTATAGAGCATGAACGTCAAGAGGCGTAACCGATTGGGATGATACGACATTGTATTCATTATATATATATATTATATATTATACTAATATATATATAATAAATTATATAGCTATAGATTATATTATATATATTAGTTATATATATATATGATATATAATATTATTTATATATAATAATTATATAATAATTATTAGTATGAAACCATTCAGGAAATATACATGCTCTACAAAAGATACGAACCAATTCAAATCATTACTGCCGTGCAAAAGAAATGAACAACACATCAAAAATAATGCCTAACCAAGAATGGACAAACCAATTCAAATCATTAAGATGCCTACAAAAGATACAAACAATTCAATAATCATATAACAAAAATGCAACCAATTCCAAAAATCATACATGCGCTGCAAAAATTGCAGAACTTTCATAAATCAGTAATGAATAAAAAAATTGGACAACTGTTCAAATCATATATGCTACAAAAAATGATGATAAACCAATTCAAATAATACATGATAACCAAAAATGACAAAAAAATCCAAAATAGTACATGCTACAAAAAATTACAATCAATTCAAAATCATACATGAGACAAAAAGATGACAAACCATTCAAAATCGATTACATTAGCTACAAAAATAACAAACAAAATCAAAATTAACATGCCTACAAAAATTGACGAAACCAATGCAAAGAATTAAATACATGTCCTATCAAGAAATTCCAATGCCAAATTCAAAAATTCAACATGCTACAAAATAACAAACAATTCAAATCTACAGGGCCAACAAAAATAACCAATTCAAAATCCTACATGCCTACAAAAAATATAAAACGAATATCAATCAATAATACCATGCTACAAAAAAATGGACAACCAATTTCAAAAATGCATACATGCTTATCAAAAAAATGGAAAAACCAATTCAAATCATACCTGCCAACTAAAAATGATAAAAACAATTCAAAAATCCTACAGGCCTATAAAAAATAACAAAAGCCTTTTCAAAATCATTTAATGCCTACAAAATAAACAAACAATTAAAGGGGATAATGCTACAAATGACAACCATTCAGAATAGCCTACAATGAAAACCATTTCGATAATATTAATGATTTCGCAGATCTTCTTGTCAACCCAACGTCATACTAACCTACAGTACAAATGACAACAATTCAAAATTAATGCCTACAAAGAAATGACAAAACCGACATTCAAAAAGTCAATACATACTACAAAAAATAACAACCAAATCAAATCATTACGCAACAAAAAAAATCGGCAATGCAGAATTTACAATCTATACATGCCTACAAGAAAATGACGAACCATTTAAAATTACATAGATGCTACAAAACATTAACAGAGCTTTAAACAATTAAACTAAAGATGCTTGTTACAAAATAATGTATCAAAAGGTCTATGAAATCAATATATGATAAACGAAATCTCACGTGCATACAAACAATGACAAACCAAAGCAAAATTCATTATGCCTTCAGAATACAAATCGCAAGGTTCAAATCTGCTGACCTAGCAAAAAATGCACACAACCAATTTAAAATCTGACCCGACGGCCTACAAAAAAGGATAAACTAATTCAAAAATCCTACGATGCTACAAAAATGAGAAACGGATAATTAAAAGTAAGATAGCATGCTACAAAAAGATGACAGATCATGGCGAATGAAAATCATGGACTTCTTCAGAAAATGAAAATACCAATGGTAATATGGCTGCCATGGTTTGCCTAGAGAACAGAGAGAAACCAATGTCCAAAATCTACATGCGATCAAAATGACATCCATTCAACTCAAAAACAAGACCAAACTTGATAAAAATTCAAAATATACTTCTACAGAAAACTTAATAAACTAATTCAAAAATCATACAAGACAGCAAAAAAATGACAAACAATTCAGAAATCATACATGCTAGCAAAAATGGACCGACTTGGATCTAATTTATTATTCGTGTACATTTAAACCAATTTCAAAATATCAAAAAGTTTACAAATATTACAACAAACTATTGAGACGTACAGGGTACAAAAAAAAAATGGCCGCTGATTCAAAAAATATACATGCTGCAAAAAATTGAACAAACGCTTTCAAAAATCTATTAACATAGCCGTACAAAAATGAAAACCATTTTAAAATTTTAGCAACTCGTAAACAAAAGCCAATTCCAAAGAGAACTAGAATTGGAACAAATTCCAATTTTAGCATACTACAAAAACAAACCAAACTTATAGAAATGCATAAACTGCCTACACAAAAGATGAAAAAAAATGACCTCCTTAATAAATGGCTTCAAAAAATGACCTCCCAGAGCAAAAATAATATGATGTTGTTTATTTCTTGTTCGGCCATGCAATTTCAACAAATCATCTATGCTACAAAAAATAAAACCAATTTCAAAATTGATTTCTGCCTACAAAAAATGACTAACCAATCCAAAAATCGTAATGCCTACAAAAATGTACAAACGAATTCAAAATCATAGATGCTACAAAACAGAATACAAAACCAATTTTCGCTAATAGAAACATTCTCCTCAACTTATAAAGCAACAAAATCATGTCAACAGTTACAAGAAAAAGAAAGCAAATTCAAAAATATTCATGCCTTAAACAAATAATTAAACCAATTTCAACAAAATATTCTTTGTCTTTCAATATGCATAAAGCGATACCGATATCAAAAAACAAAAAAATATTAAACAAAAAAAAAAAAAAAAAAAAAAGAAAAAAAAATATTGAAATATCATGCGCTAAAATAAAAACGCAACAACCATTCAAAAATGCATACATGCCTTGACAAAAAAATTGACAAAACCAATTCGAAGAATCATATGCCTAACAAAATGACAAACCAAATCAAAATTATACTTGACCAACCAAAAATGAAAGACCAATTCTAAAATCACACATGCCTTAAAAAAAAGTGAAAAACTTTTCAGAAACATTCAGTGACCTGATGAAATAGTCCATATTCCATAAAGCTACGAAGTCTCAAAACAATTAAACTGAAGTTCAAAAATCATACATGTCTACAAAAAAATGACAAACAATTAAAAAATGCTGTAATCATACACGACTACAAAAAATGACAAACCGAGATCCAAATCTTACATGCCTTCAAAGAAAGTTAGCAGCACTAAGCTCAAAAGTCAATAGATACTACGAAAAGATGACAGAACAATTCAGACATATACATGCCTACACCAAATACATGGCATTTCAAATAAACATGTTTACTTCAAAAAATGAAAACATTTCAAAAATATTGCAGAGAAAGAAAAGCTCCAGACCAAGATAAACTTCATGCTAGATCTAGAAAATTCATGAACCATGAAATGCCAATGTCGAAAATTTAATCAATACATCGCATCCTACTTGTAAAAAATGACTTTACCAATTTCCAAAGATCATATATTGCCTACAAAATAACAAACTCCAATACACAAATCTACATGCTACAAATTTACACATGGCAAGGACCAAATTTGCTCTCTCCAAAATTAACACAGTAATGCCTACAAAAAAAATGATAGACAAAACATTCGAACATTAAAAAATGCCATACAAAAAGATCGGAATGAACCAAGGTTCAAAAATGCGAATCAGGCGGCAAGCACAACAGTATAAAGAATAACAGAGACTTTTTGGAAAATCATAAGCATGCCTACAAAACAATGACAAATAAATTCAAAACAATAAAAAATTGACAAACAAAAAATGACAACCAATTCAAGAATCATACCATTGTACAAAAGAAATGACAAATCAATTCGATAAATTATATTTTCTACAATATATCAAAAACAAGGTCCGAAATCCAGGCATGGCCTACCTAAAAAATGAACAAAAACCAGGGGTCAAAATCAATACGAGCAACAAAAATAAAACAAATTCAAAAATCATACAGACCTACCAAACTAAAACTGAAAAACCAATTCAAAAAAATCATACATGCCTCACAAAAAATAACAACACCAATTCAAGACATCAATGCCTACAAAAAAATGACAACCCACAATTCGAAAATTATACATGCCTACAAAAAAATGACAACCAATTCAAAAAACTATACAAGCTGTTTGGAGAATAGAAAACCCAAATTGAAAAATCATATATGCCACACAAAATGACAACCAAGTTGAAAAATATACAATGACCTACAAGAACTGTTTTAATCATGATTTTTATAAGTACTTCTTTAACAAAAAAATGACAAACTAATTCAAAAATCATATTATACCTTCAAAAAAAATGACAAAACCTTTTCAAAAATCGATACACATTGCTCAAAAGAAACCTATGAAACAGAATTTGATACAATGCGGTGATGCATACAAAAACAAAAATGATTCATGCCTTACTAGCAGTGACACACTAAATCAAAAGACTTTCATGACTACAAAAAATAACAAATCAAATAAAAGTTATATATATGATTACAAAAAAATGACACCAGTTGCAAAATTTATAATAGCACTTTCAAAAAACGGGGGGGAGGGTAACGCAACACCAATTCAAAATCTATACTGCCATAAAATAAAATGACAATTAAAAAAAATTGAATACAGATTAAGTTCACTTTCAGTAAGTTTAACACATAATCAAGTATAAAAAAATCATTACGAATGTTAGATTGGACAAAACATGACAAACAGTTCAATAAATAATTATATATTGGGGCCTTTCAAAAAAATGATGGAAACATAAACCAATTCAATAAATAAATTCAATGAACAGGTTAACGACCTAAACTCAAGAATAAAAAGAACACAATGGAACTATAATAGAGCAATTTTATCAAGGAATTATGACAAGAAACGCAATGCCATACAAAATAAACGAGATAAATAGCTAACAGAAAATTTAACAAGAACAATTTTCAAATATATTACATGGAACCTACAAAAATAATAGAATGAAACAAATTATCAAAAAGGATAAAAAGTGAATATAACAAAAAAAAATAGAAAGAAAGCCAACACAATCAAAGTAAAATCAAATAATTCTATGTCATCCTAAAAAAAGATGAACAAACCATTTAAATAATTGAAATAATAGACTCAAACCAAGAGAGAATAGACAATAGCCTAAAAGCTTCAAACGAATCGAATACCATAGCTACAAATAAAAAAATAGATGATAAATTTAAAAATTAAGAAAAGATAAAATAAAAAAACAGTGAAAAAATAAATGACGAAATACCGAAAGGTCAAAGAAAAATCAACGTAATGCATTTACAAAGAAAGATAGAATTTACAACCATTTCATGAAAAGATCGAATAAATAGAGCATAAAAAGAAAATACGAAACAAATAGTACAAAAAGAATCAATTAGAAAGACCATAGACAAAAATAAGGGAACAAAACCCAATATACAAAAAAATCTAATGACCTACAGAAAATACAAACACAAATCAAAATGAACAATAATGCCATTCAAATAAATGACAAAACACCAAGATCAAAATTAATAACATGGTATATACAAAAAAATGGAGCAAAAATAAAAAAAATTATACAGAGACGTTTACAAAAAATAACAAACCATATTTTCAAATAAATAAGCATGAACTAACATACAAAATTACAAACGGAAATCAAAAAATCATACATAGCTTCAAAATGGATTAGTACCTAGTACACAAAAAATAATTGCATGCATTCAAAAAATGACAAACCAGTCGAAAGAATACATACCAATGGCTGAACAAAATGACACAGACACACAAGATGTCTCACAGCAAAAAATCATAAAAAATGAGCCTATTTAAGAATGGACAAGGAATAAAACAACATTTCAAAAAATCATAATGCCTACAAAAAAATAAAAACAAATTCAAAGAAAACTAACTTGATACAGGGCCTACAAAAAATTAACAAAACTTTATTGAAAAAAAACATAAAAATGCCACAAAAAATGACACTTAAGAATATTCAAAAATCAAATAAATGAACGTTTACAGAAATAAAATAAACAAAACGTAATAATTACAAAAATCGAGGTACAGTGGTCTACAAAAAAATAGCAAACCAATTACAAACAGAATCAGTATATGCCTAAAGCAAAAATTATGACAAAATACATTCAAAAAATCCATAGACGATAGCATCACACAACGAAAAAAAACGTGACAAGGAGGAATAAATAATTCAGAAAGTAGTAAGGATGGAAACTACAAACAAATAATACAATATCAATTATCAAAGTAATTTAGACCTACCACAAAATAAAGAACCAATCGAAAAAGGATTATGAATGAAACAAAAAAAATGAAAAAACTATTCCAAAAACACATAAACATAACATCAATTAAAACAAAAACCAGTTTAAAAAATCATAGAATGCATTCACAAAAGATTAAGATAACGACAAAATACAGAAAAGAAGCTCATTAATTATGGGCCTAACAGGAAATTTACATGAAGGCAAACCACTATCCAGAAAGAATTATAAACATGAGCCCAATCACAATGGAAAATGACGGCACACCAAATTACAATAAAATGATGGATAACACATGACCCCTAACAAATATAAAGAAGAAAAGAACATACAATTGCAGATTACAAAGATACGGTAACGTCGCTACAAAAAATTTAATAAACTAATTACATAAAGAATCGGTAAATGTATAACCAAAAAATGGCCAAATACCAATTAAAAAATCATAATGATACAAAAAAAGGAAGCACCAATTTCAAAGAAAAGTAATAGACTGCGGCAAAATAAGACATAACGAAAAGAAAATGACAATCACTATTTGAAAATATATACACTAGATCGATAAAATAACAAAAAAACAAATGTAAAAAATCATTAATAGCCCACAAATAGAGCAATTCAAAACACACTTCAAAGAAATCAATAACATAGACTTACAAAAAAATGACAACCGATTCAAGAAATCCCTTTAAGGACCTACATGGAAATATACAACAGCAATATCAAAGAGCATTATATGCCGCTTTGGTTTCAATTTCAAGATTTTCTCCTTCTCCATGACACTCTAAAATCATAGCTGAGTAACGCATAGTTAGTATAAACAACTGATCTTTGACACCATTCTAAAAAATAAATAAATCATTAAAATTATTGCAATTCTAAAAAGAACATGTGTAGGAATAAAATTGTAATTAACGCTCATATAATGATAAGAGTCACCACCAGTCCTCAAACAATACATTACTGAAATAGCTATTTTTAATTAGTAATTGTATATTATCGCCTATTAATAGAATAGAGATAAATAAGAATAAGAAATGAAAGCCGAGTTAATAATAGAGAAGAGGATAGGTGAAGGAAGAAAGCAGAAGAAGAGAAGACAACGTTTTAAGTATACTCGATATAGTGTAGATAGACATAATTAATAATCTCATCCTCTACACTACATTCCAAATGTCTTCCACCTAAATATAATTTCTTTTAAATCCTAAAATTCCATTAATTAAACGTATAGTATATACGTAAAGTAAGCACATAACTAAGTAAAATTCTAAATATTAACCGGACACAGCTACTATATTATCCAATTATCCTCACCTATACAACCTATACATCTCACAGAACACTAATACAATATATACTTCCACTTATACTATTTTACTTATTACTATACCTCTCCTAACCATCCATTATATCTAATAGTTCTCGGTACCGAGTATATGTTTGCCTATAAAAATTAATTCTAATTGTAGAGCTACAATCCAACCTCTCCACGTTGACTAACCACCGACCCCAATAGTTGATGAGAACCCGTAAGTTTAGAAATAGGTAAACCCGGTATAATTGGAGTAAAGAATATATGTTAGTCACCTATATATTAGTATAGCAATTAGGTATTATATTATTGTTGGAATATATATTATAGCTAAAACATAGTTAAAGGTACATATATACGCGATGTTTTTTTGCTACGTCGGTATAAGAGGCTCCAGTCCAGACTGATTTAGAAATATTCTCATTAGGATACGATGTTCCTAATCTTCTACCCTTATCTATATAAAGAATTATATTAGTATCTCTTATCACTTCACATATAAACTTCACTTCACTAAAAATATCATAGGCTGCGGTAGTACGGTATTTAGTTTATAAATAAGTGAGTTATGTATTCATTACTTTATTATCCCTATCCTTCTATTTTCCTTCAACAGAAATCCATTATAAGATTTATGTGTCCAGGGCTAGCAGAAAACCCTGTTATGGTCCAATTTTCAGTTATTTTTAGATGAAATCTCTCTAGGTAGACTATTCATTCTCTACATAAGCACATCATTACTAGTCCAATATTATTATCATAATAATTATAACGAAGGTGAGTATTATAGTAGTATGGACCTATGTGATATGACCTACTCTCCAGATGAACAATATAAAATTCCACTGTGAAATCTTCACTCAACTTTCCTTATATATTCATAGATGATCATATTATTTGTATAGTATACTTAGCTATAACCTTTGTATCGAATAAAATTTTTTTATTTTATTAATCATTATTTATATTCTTTTAATATATATTATATAATATTTTTTTTTATTTATAACATTTATATTATTATTCTACTAATATATATATAGTTTATTTTCTTATATATTATTAATTATTATTATATTTTATAATAAATATTTAATACTCCATTTTACCCATTATTTTCATACTCCCTGAGATATTTTGTAGATTCATTATACATTTACATCTCATATAGGTATTTACAATATATTATACTACCCGGTTAAAGGCCAAACAGGTCTACAACTTCATTTATTATTAACTGGATTAAGTCTCCCATAAATTCTATGTTCAATACTGGTTACTCATTAAAGACATGAAGGTTTCCATCTTCTATGTACTTCGGGTTAATCTTAGATAATAGTAATATTCAATATAAACAAATAAACCTGTGATATTGATGTGAAACATAAAAGTCATTTATACAGCATAATCTTATAGTATAAACCGCGAATGATCAAGAGACAACACGGTAACTATACTCGTATGAAAGTATACTTACCTGAATTCCAGTTCTTCCACCTAGTCGAATTTGGATTTAGATATACACCTATATACATAAGTATACTGTTGGAATAAGATAGGTAAATAATCTTATTGGTATTTATCGCCTTCTTTTGTGTTTAAACTAATAGTTCCATTACCCATATATATTAGTTATGTAATATTATCGCTTCTATGTGAGTTTATGAATCAGTTGGGCGTACTTCTGATGAGCTGGATACAATAAAAAGTTATAGAAATGTGTTCTCTTCTATGTCTATATCTGATATCCCGTCGGATATCTTTCTTTTATTTTCCAGCTGTTACGTAGCGATATGACGCCAGGATCATAAAAGTTTCGTGCTTAACTTTTTATTTCTACTATATTGAGTGGCTGACACTATGCAAAGAGAATGAAGATCGCCTTCAACAATTCTATATCGTCTTGGTCACAACGAGTAACTCAATGCATATATCTTCTGAGAGTTCAATAATTTATATTTTCTTTTTTTTCTATGTATCGCGTTCAATCCCGGAGGTAATGGAGAATTGAATAACTTAGTAGTATTATATAACGATCGAAAATCTACTCTTATCTATATAAACATGGAGCTTATTAAGAAGAGGTTGGATCGACTCTAGCGAAGTCGAGTCAAATTCCTATCTAAGAAAACCTTATGTTCCTCACTTCAAGTCCTGGGAGACTGTACTCTGCATATAAGGTTTGTTATTGTTCTCAGTGGTCTCAAATCTTTTTCCTCATATGGCAGTGTCTGTAAGATATATTTGGTTTTCTATGTGTACCCTGTATCTAGATAAATTATGGCTCACTTTACTGCCATTATTACTTGAAAACTTGGTACGTTTCAAAAGCAGTTGTACTCTAACCAGACGTCGGGTTCATGTCTCGGTGAATACAAGAAGGATGGGCAGGCCTCTCTCATCATCGCTCTCTCTCTCTCTCTCATTCAGTTCTTTCTATATTTCTTATCTCTATCTCTCTCTTCACCTCCTCGATTCTCTTGTCTCACTGTCTCGTTCTCGTTCCCCCGCTGTCAAACTACATCTCGCGTCGTCCCCAGCCGCCAATAGGTCCTGACGAGGTGTGTTGTAATGACTAAATTCATCTCGATCTCTCATTAGGAAGTCTCCGCGGGTCTCTGCCTCGGTTCTTCTGTCTCTCTCTTCTCCTCTCTCTTCAGTCTCTCTCTCCTCTCTCTCTCTCTCTCCCACAAGAGGGGAGAATGGGTCATATCTCTCTCTCCTCGTTTCTCTCTCTCTCTCCTCTCTCTTCCGTTCTGTTAACCTTGGGTTTTTTTCTTCCCTCATTCTGGCTACCACATTTCTCCTTCGTTCTGCGAGTGCATGGTTGGCCGTTTTCTTATCTCGCTTCTCTCTCTCTCTCTCTTTCCAGTATCTAACTCTGCGACTGTCAGACTCTTCAGGGCGCTTTTCTTTATCGCCCGAAGGTGCCACAGGGTGCGTCAGACTCGTTTGGGTTCAAAAAGCATCTTCCTTAAATCTCAATCTCTATTATAATGACCACTTTATATTTCCTGGGCATCTTTAGGGCCGTTATTCCCCTCTCCTTGTGAGAGAACATGTCCTGGCGACTAAAAATCCTTTTCGCATCAGGTCTCGTCATAACTCTGGGCCTGTTTCTTAGCACATTTCCGAGCACAGATAACATCCGGTCATAATATCTGTCTGATCCGCTCGTCTTTGACGAGTTTCTTAGAAATTATTTACTCTCCTTTTATATAAGAACATCCAATATGCCTTTTCCCACGCAATCCACAGGCCCAGGGATGGAGACTTATATATATATTCTATATAAATTATAGTTGTAGCTTTTCTAATTTATGGTATATAGTATATATATTGACATAATGACTAAGTATTGTAACATATTGTTATATACTATATTATATAGTGATTATATAATAGTCAAATAGTATAACGCCTTAATCATAAATACATAATATATAGCGATTAGTACTAGTCAAGAATAAGTATTTCATTTACACAAATTAGTATACTACTTATATTTTGTGTATATTTTTATACTTTCTTTGTTATTTATATATATGTTATAGTAGTAGTTTTTATTTTGATATTATTCTAAAGATTTATCATTAAGATACATGCCGCTGTAGTACCTATTCTAAATAGATAAAGATTTATATAAGGTTTATTTATATAAGAAAATGTAATTAAAAATATATATATATCGTATATTTATATAAAATTACGGTATATTTATATGATGATATATAAATATATATATATAATATAGTATTTATATATTATCTATAATATATGGTAAGATTATTATTATATAATGTTATATAAGTATATATATATTACAACTATAATATATAAACATTAAGTCGTGAGATAAGAAGGATTGATAATATTATAGTATATAAATATCTTGAGTTATATATATATATAATCATTAATTAAACGTGAAGATTTTTTCGGGGTTTTTCATTCCCAACTCTCTTTATAAAAGAAACAGTTTATAAGCTTACACCTTAAAATTAGACTTTAGTGATATACTTTAATATGTAAATCATTTATAACAATTAGTAAGAAGAGTTATGAACGCTAATTAGTTTTATTATTTAAGTGACTAAAAATTTGTTTTAGAAGTTTTAAGATGTTTCCATAAAAAAAAATGAAATGCTGTTTTACTTAATTATAAAGTAATTAATGATAAAGGAAGTACATGCTTGAGATTTGTTATTTGACTATCACTATACAATATAATATAATTGGATAGAATACGTTTAAAAATCTTTTTGAGCTTGCCCCAATGATAAGATTTTGACATGAAGATCATTGAACCTTTCCTTAAAAGTGCGCTATGATTTGAATATGATTGTTTTATTGATAATGCGATAATAAAAGATTATTCAAAGTCATAGAGTAAACTGTTTATATAGCAGGTTGTATTAGATAACTATTGTTATTTCTTCATAGTTTAATGGAGTGTTGTAAAAAAAATTAATTAAAACTAAGGCCTAATTTAGTCATTAAAAGCTTTTGTGCCTTTTTCTTTGAAGAGCACACGTATTGGCACATCAAATGGGGCTTCTAAAAGTTTCACCAGGCATATATACTTCAGTTGTTTAAAGAAAGATGTATAAATAGTTAGTAATCTTAGTCGTTTTCAGTTGTCCATAAAGGAATATTAATAAGAATAATATAGGCCGTTAAAAATTTCTTTTTGGGTTTGTAATAAATACATTTTCTTTATAGCTATTAAAAATATAAATTAGTTACCCTTTATCTTTCAAGAAGTTCTGCCGAATAATTTTTTTACATTATTTCAATAGAATTAATATTTCTTTAAAGATTATATGAATATAAATGTTTAAGAATGTTTCATTTTTAGTTCGTAATTTACTTGTTCAAATTTCTTTGACGAATATAAGAGGCACGCGGGATTTGAGGATTTCAGAAAGCAGCTGGAGAAATCTCTAGGCTCTCTCAAAAAGGCAACTGTAGCTAAGCTACCTTAGAGCGACATTTGTCTCTCAGTTGGAGTTCAAGGACTCGCAGTGGTTGCTGGATTCAATCCCCTACTCACGGCAGTAGTGGTTGCTGGTGAAGGTTCCCACTATAGATAGCTTTCGGCTATCAGGCCTCTGCCTTCCTCCGGACGCATGGCTGCTGGTCCCAACTCATTGGAGTTCCACAGACTCGGCAGTGGTTGCGGAGTTTAATCCTACTACACGCAGTGGTTGCTTGTGGGTTAGGTCTCAATAGTAGTTTCGGCTTCCCACTTCATTTGGAGTTCCAGGACTCCGCAGTTGGTTTGCTTGGAGTTCAAAACCCCGGTACTCACGCAGTGGTGTTGGTTGAGCCAGGCCACTATCCAACCAAATGGAAATCACATAGCTTCGGTTACGGACCTTCCATGCCTTCCCACCACATTGTCAGTGCGTTGCTCGGTCCCCAACTCATTTGGAGGTTCCAACCTAATTACAAGACTCACCGCGAGGTGGTATGCTGGTGCGGTTAGGTTCCCTCCCATGTACTTTAACATTATTAAGTTTTCCTGTTAATACAATGACCATCAGGTATATTCAATTGTTATATTTTTCTAGTTTAGTCCTTAACAGTATATGATATATTCATCTATAAATATATCTAATATATTATATTACATCACTATTATTACTATATAAAATAACTATATATATATTATTATATTCAATTCTATAGTGGTATTATATTCTTACTAAATAGTATTATATATATCGATATATATATATATAATACATATATTATTTATTACATATATTTTATACTATGATATAACATATAAATTTTTATTTCTTGCAGTATTGAGGCTTTCCTATATTATTCATTTACTGCGGAAGATTCGGTGTTTAAATATTTGAAAACCTGATATAGGATTATCGTTCTGCCCGCTGGTACTTCAGAGCACGCATATTCACCTTTCAAACAATACTACTATGTGCCTTAATATGTAGGATCCACACGCGCTATAATCACTCACACACTACTCAGTGATATATACACACTCTATCACACACCCCAGACATATATAGTTGATATCTATTAATATATATTAATAAATATGATATGCTTATATATTATATATATATATATTATATATTACGTATTATATTCACAGTCATATATACTACTATCATATATATATGAATAACACGATATATCATATCCCACCAATATCACTTATTAAGTTAACCTATATATACATAAACTAGTATAACTATAACCCTTTCAAACTATATATATATTATATTCTTACCTATATCTCCTATATCCCGCAGAATTGGGTGATTTGTCGTAATAATACACCGGGAAACAGAAAAAGTAGTACAAGAACATGACGCAAGTGAAAAGAAGGGCCCCACCTCTCCCTTACCATCCCCTTTATCCCTTTTATTGAGAACTCGTCCCAGTCTCAAAAAATACAAAAATCCCCAACACCCCCAAGGGTTTCACGAGACTGAGACGTAACCCTCAACCGTGTGGTATTGTTCTCCTTGTGGACGTCATCCCCTGGGCCAGCCAAACCAATTATCTTCCTTCACAAAACCCCGACCATTCTCACTCCTGTTATGCAGCATTTCTTCTTTTCTTCTTGCCTCTGCCAAACTCACATTTCCTTTACTGACTTCATCTACTTTTTCTCCTTCGGTCCTTCCAATCTGTCTTATTCCCAGCACCCACACACCACTATACATCCGTTTAAAGCCAACCGATTATCAAATAATCCATTTTTTGTCCATATGATTCAAATCTATCTCAATGTATTCTCAATTTATTCCCCTCATTTACGAATTCTTCACCCCACGGCACACAAGATAATGCGCGTTAATTCCCTCAATTTTAAAAATATTCTTCATTCCTCTACCCACCTACACACCGCCTAATGAATCTCGTTCATTCGCGGCCTACTGACTACATGTATCAGTTAAGTATCGCTTTCCGCTCATTAAATGACCCACTAGACCTATCCTGATCCTCACATCCGCCATCTACTACACCGCAAATCATCTTATATCTCCGGACGCCCAGCTATTCGGATTCACACTTCAAAATATCATCTAATGCAAATCCCTTATCATGCACGTTCCTACACCACTTTTGCCTCTTTACATTCCACCAAGGGATTTAATTGCATCAGCCACTCTCCTACCATTAACACACAACTTTCCTACTACAATCTCTGCCTCATCTCCGTAACGCACATCCATTCTATCATCAATCCCAACATTCCAGTATTCACTCCTAAATGTTTAAACTCAGACACTTTGTTCCAGTTGCCTCACCATTACGTGAACTTCCCCTCATCTTACTATCCAACCTTACCTCTTATTTCATTTACCTCTTTTCAAGCCTGGCCTCCTTTTACATACAAACCTGCCCTGGCCAGAATCCTCTACC
>JABUQX010081970.1:0-14898 GCA_015478945.1 Trachelipus rathkii
AAAAAGTGAAAGAAGAGGAGATATGTATAGTCTATTTCTTTATGCTTTTTTTTTAAATATGTTTAAAAAAAATTTATTTTTTATTTAATTTTGATCGATTAATTAATAAATTTTGAATATAAATATTATAAATTTTTTGAACATGACCGAATTATTTAAAGTCAAGAATACGGAATAACTAAAAATAAAAATAATAACCAAAAATCGAATACTAAAATCAATAAATATAAATAATATGAATAGAAAATAAATAATATAATCTAAAAATTAAAATTAAAATAAATGAAAATTATAATATAAGGGAATAATAATATATAATACCTAAAAATAAAATAATAATAACAATAAAATTAAACATTATATATATACATATAATATAAAAATAAAGAGATTAATTAATATCAATATAATATAATAAATATTGATATAAAAAATCAAACTACACGATGACACTCCGATATTTCTATAAATGTGTAAGTAATCACAATAATTTTATGGAGATGTAGAAATATTGATATAAAATTGCACATGATGCAAAACTTAAAATTAAAGAGCACAATCCTAGCAACATTTAATTAAGCTATATAGTAGTATGAGAAAGGAACTATATATTATTATTAAAGAGTATTATTATTATTTCCATTATTATTATTATTAGTTATTACATAGCTAATTTAATCGATATCTAGCGATATGTATATATTATTATTATATTATATAGTATATTAAAATCTATTATTATTATTATCAGTTTACTTAGTTAATGTTGTTATGCTGTTTATTAGTAGGTGAGATGTATTCATTCACTTGTTGCAGAATTATTGACTTATATATAGTTATTATTATATTATTGCTCATAACTTTAACTAACATTGATAATATATGTAGTTGCGATTTAAGCTTGATTATCATCATTATATACTATTTAGTTATTCAATTAGCAGTATAGTATTGACGGATATATATTTCCACTATAGAACCATTATTATGATAAAGACTTAATATAAAGATTATTATATTATCTTTTACTTATTAATAATATTTTTCAATTATTAATTATTCATTATTATTATATTATTATATTATTGTAAAATTGAAAAATGGAATTAAAATTCCCTGATTAAAATAATATTGATAATTTATAAATAATTTAGATAAAATTAAATGAAATTAAGTAATTTAAAATAATTTTAATTAATTTAATAAAAAAAAGTTCTTAATGAAAGTTAAAAAGGTTAACTATTAAATTTTGCTTATATTAATCAAATTAAAAAAATTTATAAATTTTTATTTTAATTAAAAATTACAAATTAAATTAAAATTTTTTAAAATTAAAAAATGTGAATTATTTTAATAATTGAAATAAATCTTTAAAATGGTTCGATTTCCATGTTAAGCATAAATAAAATTTATTTTCAATTTTTTTCTTTTTAAATTACAATTTTTTTAATATGAATCATTTGAGTCATAAAAAATTGTAAAATTACAGTTCTGACTGACAATTTTGAAGAAAATTAAATTTTTTAATAATTAATTTGAAATTAAAAACTTAAAAAAAATTAATTAAATTAACAAATAAATCCAATGCTTTATCTAGAACCGAAATAAGAAATCATTTTTTTTAACACAATATATTATATTTTACAAATATATATTATATATAATATATATATATATATATATATATATATATATTATATATATATAATATATATATATATTTATATATATATATATATATATATTTATATATATATATTATATATATATAATATATATATATATATAAATATATATATATATATATTATATATATATATTATATATATATATATATTATATATATATATATATATACTATATATATATATATATATAATATATATTAGATGTTAAATAATTGCATAATTAATCGCAAATTAGAAGATGTAAATAAGAAAGAACATATAGATGGGAAGGTAAAGAAATTACATGCTTCTCTGGGTCGACCCACGCTGTCGCTAAGGCGTCTGTAACTAAACTATGAATCCATGTTTTTAGAACTGGAGCTATCCTCCAACACGGTGTTCAGGAATCCAACTTTCGTTGGAGGTTGGAGGATGTTCAGTTGTAAGGCCATCGGGGTATATTGTCTTTTCGCAACAGGCGGTGTTCAATCCCAGAGAAAGCAGTAATTACTTTACCTTCCATTATATGTTCTTTTCTTTATATATATTATATTATATATATATTAATTATATATATTTATATATTATATATCTATATATATATTTATATTTATATATATATATATATAATATTAGATATACTTTCAATGATAAGTTACTGACATTATTAAGACTCTTCTTCTTATTTTAATTATATCTGTTACATTCTCACTTCCTTTTTTGCAATAGTAGTCTACATATACTTATAGTCTAGTTAATTCTCTGCTTTGATAATGTGACGACATACACGAAAGTGCTTGGCAAACTTATTTCATTCTTCTTGTGGGTTAGAGGTGAAAATATGCATAAATTGCAATTAAAGTATACTTTTCTTCAACAACTTTTATACCATGTCATATATGTTTGTGCTTGTTTGCCGTATTAGTTTTTCCCTTGACGTTTTCTAAAGAAAAACATTTCAACTGTTTTAAAGCAGATACTCACAAACACAAACAAACTTACACAAATGGTACCACACACACACTTTCCGCATACCACATCACACTTTCCACATATACAACACACAACAACAACACTTTCACATAGACACTTGCACACACATATTTTTATCATAAGTTCTATAATTTCAAAGCAGATACTCAGCAAATCCAAATAAACTTACTTCAAAATGTACACAACACACACACCACCACACACACACGCACACACCAAACAACACACATCACACACACACACACGCACTTTTTTCGCTACGAAGTTTGCATTCTCATTTCTCATTGTTCTCTGAAAATGTTTTTCACAAAACAGTTTCTATTGTTTCATCTGTTTGATTTTTCCACCTTTTCTTACAAGCAATTTTAAATTTTTTTGAATTTGTTACTTTTTTGTTATGGGAAAAAGTAACAAAATCTTCGATTTTGTTACTTTTTGTTACGCAAAACATTGAATAGTTTTCGAATTTATTTCTTTTTCTTACATACAACTTATAAAATCTTCGAATTTGTTACTTTTTAGTTATTGAAAACCTTTAAAATTCTTTAAAATTCGGTATGGTAAACTTTAAAAGATCTTATAATTGTTTACTTGAAAAATCTTCCAATTTGTTACTTTATGGTATAAAGAACTATAAAAATCTTTTAATTTAATACTTTTGTTACGTAAAACCTGAAAAATCTTTCAATTTATTGCGCAACAACTACGAAGTTTTCTTAGTTTGTTACTTTTTTGTTACGTAAAACCTTAAAAATCTGTCAGTTTGTTACGCAAAATCTAAAAAAAAAATTTAATTGGTTACTTTTTGTAACACTAGACCTAAAAGTCTTTTATGCCAACAATTCTACTTGATTATTTGATACATTTAGATCATGAATGAGATCATTTACTTCTGACTGGTTAATTAAATGAGGCCTAAAATATTTATTTTCCAAATATCTTTATTTCGCAAAACCTTAAAAAATCTTCAAATTTGTTACTCTTGTTACACAAAACTTTAAAAATCTTCAAATTTGTTACTCTTGTTACACAAAACTTTAAAAATCTTAAAATTTGTTACTCTTGTTACACAAAACCTTAAAAATCTTCAAATTTGTTACTCTTGTTACACAAAACCTTAAAAATCTTGCAATTTGTAACTTTTTAGAAAAGTTACTCAAGACCTTCAAAAAAAACTCCTGAACTGAATATCATCTATTACTTTTTAAATGAACGAAAGGATAAAAAGAGACAAAGAATTTTGTATAAATTCCCATATAATTGTTTACTTCTTAGTATATACAGCAAAGTGATTTTATTTTCATATAGTTAACTTTAGGGTTGGCTGAGTGAGTTTACTATTAAAAAGATATCTTTAATTAATTATATATAATAATGATAATAATAATATTAATTAATATATAATAATAATAATAATAATATAATAATAATAATAATAATTAATAATAATATACTAATATAATCATGCTGAAATTTTGACCAATATTTCACCGTAAAGTATAATAGCAAATAATAAGAGGAAATAATATTGTGAGTCTTCCTTTTGGCGTTCATATTAAACTATCTTAAGTTTTTCTCTTCTCTCTCTTCTCTCTCTCTCTCTCTCCTTCTCTCTCTTCACCTCTCTCTCCTCTCTCCTCTTCTCTCTCTCTCTTCTCTCTCTTCTCTCTCTCTCTCTCTCTCTCTCTCTCTCGCTCTCTTCTCTCTCCTCTCTCTCCTCTCTTCTCTCTCCTCTCTCTCTCTCTTTTTTTTCGTTCTTTTGTTTCTCCACTTATATATAGTATATATATATATTATATAGTATATATACATATATATAATATATAGTATAATATATTATGTATATATATATATATATAGTCTATATATATATATATATATATATAGCTCAACCTATACTGTGAGAGTTATTGGAGAGATGTCACCCACTTGGAAAAATTGAAAAATCAAGAGCCGGAGCCGGAGCCGGAGTAGGAGCCGGAGGCCGGAGCCCGGAGAAATTGAAAAATCAAGAGCCGAAGCCGGAGCCGAATAGGTTTTTAAGGTGGAGGCAAAGCAGGGGCACAATTTTTGGGGGGATGAGCCGATGCCTTAGCCAGATCCCCAAATATTTTTTACAATAAATAAAAGAATAGCCTCACTTAAGGCCCGTGCTGTAAAATTTTTCAAATGCGGATCCACAGCTGGAGCCGGAGCCGGAGCCGGATTTCGAGTCAAGTTTTTTAAAATAATGGAGACCGGCTCAATAATTAACCGGCTCCGCTGCCCTGGATGACACCGTATTTGTGAGGTACTCTGAAGTGAAACAAACTTCTGTGCTTGCTGAATGTATTAATTGAAGCATGTGAGGCAATAAAGCACGACAATACGAGCCCTTTAATAGATAAGATTAGGCTTCAAAATCAGTATAATATGTATGTATGTATGTATGTAGTATTTTGTATGTAATGACTATGCTATCGTATGTACTCATGTATGAATTACTGTATCGCCTATTACACTGTCTCGATGTATCGTCATGTAATGTATGACACATAAATGAATAATCGCTATCGATGTATTTATGTATGTATGTATGTTTGTTGTAAAGTATATGTATGGTATGTATGGTATGTATGTATGTATGTATGTATGTATGTATGCTATGTATGTTATGTATGTATGTATGTATGTACTGTATGTATGTATGTATGCTATGTATATGTAATGTAGGTAGGTAGGTAGGTATGTCAATATGAGTATATTCAGGCGAAGAAGAACTGAAAAATGGAAAAGAAAATTACACAAATCAGATATACATCCATGTACATAATAGAACTTACTTTAATTATTTATGTATTTAGTAATTCATGTATTCAGCAGGTAAAAGCAGAAATAGGAAGATAATTCTGCAAAGCAGAAGGGCAGTGGTAAATTAAATATATACATAATCAACATGTATTATTTATGTATGTATATATAATTAGAGTTAAAATATTACTTTAAATATGTTCTTTTTCATTTTTAAAATCTTTTTTTTTTTTTTTTTTTTAAATTTATTTTGTACAATTTTGCACAAGAATTTTTATAATTTTTTTTTGTTTTTCGGAAAAAAGGACAAATATGCTTGTTTAGCTTTTTTATATATATGTTACTATCATATACTTAAGATAATGTCCTTAAATTGTTCTTGGTATTGATTCTTTAAAAGGGAAAGAACAAGTTTCTTTTTTATTTTATTATCATCCTAAATAATATAGTCAAGGTAGTCGATATAAAATTGCTGAGAAAAGCGTTTAATATTTTATAGTCTACATTTTATGATATTAAAATAAATTTGTTCCTCTTTTGATTTAACGAAATCTATTAACGGTATAACCGCTGTTAACGGTATAAGCTTTATTAACGGAATAAGATTTATTAACGGTTTTAACCTTTGTAATCTTCCGTTTATTCTCCGTTATTATTTTTTAAAACCTAATAATTTCTTTTGAAATTAATTTTTAATATATAACTTTACATTTATCTTCATTTGTATATTAAAATTTATCTTCAAATATATCTTCACATTTATCTTCATTTCTGATAGAGACAATTATCTATTTCTGAAAATATTTCTTAATATTTAAAATGTTTTTATGTAATCTTAACATTTATCTCCAATTATATCTTATAAGTTATCTTCAAGCATATCTTTAAATTTATCTTCATTTATATTTTAAATTTATCTTCAAAGATATCTTCAGATTTATCTTCCTTCTTGATAGAGACGAATCAGCTATTTCCGAAAATATCCCTTAGTATTCACACATATATTAATTTATTTAAAATTTATATTCATTTATATCATCACATTTATCTTCATTTATGTTTTAAATTTATCTTCAAAGATATTCCTCGCATTTATCTTCATTTCTGGTAGAGACGAATTATCTATTTCTGAAAATATTCTTTAGTATTAGTATGTTTTTATGTAATCTTAACATTTAACTTCAATTATATCTTTTAAGTTATCTTCAAATATATCTTTACATTGCTTTCATTTATGCTTCAGATATATCTTCACATTTATCTACATTTCTAATAGACAAATCATATATTATTGAAAATATTCCTTAAGATTTAGTATTCCTTTTATTTAGTATCTTCATTTATATTTGAAATTTATATTCATTTATATCTTCACATTTATCTTCAAGTATATCCACCTTTATCTTCATTTCAAATAGAGACAAGTCATCTATTTATAAAAATATTCACATATATCTTCATTTATATCTAAAATTTGTATTCATTTATATCTTCACATTTATCTTCATTTATATTTAAAATTTATATTCATTTATATCTTCCCATTTATCTTCAAATATATCCACCTTTATCTTCATTTATATCTTCATATTTATCTTCATTTATCTTTAAAATTTATATTCATTTATATCTTCATATATATCTTCATTTATATCTAAAATTTGTATTCATTTATATCTTCATATTTATCTTCATTTATATTTAAAACTTATCTTCAAAGATATCTTCACACATATATCTTCAGTATATATTTAACTTATTTTAGTATTTGCTATTTACATATAGTAATTTATTTAATTATTTGATATTTATTTATTGAAGTATTAGTTTCTCTTATATTAGTACTTAGTATTATTTATTCCAATGATAATTAATTTATTTAATTATATTGTATTTATTTATTGAAATATTGGTTTACCTTATTTTAATATTCTGTTAATTTATTACATAATAATTTATTTAATTATTTAATATTAATATATTGAAGTATAAGTTTATTATATTTTAGTATTTAGCATAAATATACTTTATTGCATACTCGTATTTAGTATTTATTTATTTTTGTATTTATTTATTTGAAGAATATTTGGAAAAATACATTTGAAAAGTGAAAAATGAAAAATTAAATAAATGTTCTAATGGTGTGGATATGTCACCTGCTACGAGCTTGTATATGTTGTTTGTTGTTATGTTGCTTAGAACGTTAAATATACTACATTTTTTATTCTGTAAACCAGCAACCATATTTTAGATATCTAGAGGTGTAATATTTTCAATTTAGAGTTGAGAGTTGCATTGATGTCAGTATGACTCTTAAACGGGTTAACTTTGTAATTTATTTGCTAATAAACCTGTCTCAATATTAACAAACTCAATTATTTCTTCTTCTAATTGTTGAGTAAATTGTCCATTTTCTTTTGTTCATTTGAGACTTCTATATTTAGTTCATTTGTATCGTGGGTATGCTACTTTTTTTTAAAATGTTAGATTGTTTATTAGACTATATGTATCTCTCTAGTTCTTGTTTATGTAGCAAAATTTATAAGTATAAATAGCTATTTTCTCTTTTATTTTAAATAGCGTTCTTAATTAGTTGATAATATTATTATATAATTGGAAAGAGATTATTTTTTTATTTGTAGTTACGGTAGAGTTTAAGCTTTTGGTTTACTGAAATATAGTAGTCACAATATATTTTTACAACAATTTTTTTTTCTTTTTTGTTCTTTTTATTTGGAAGGTTCCTTGTAACATCCGTATAGGTGATGTATAACGGAGCTAAGCTTTGTATCTATATCGATTCGTTCGCTATAAACTATATAAGTATGATATACTATATTATATATAGAATGAATATGCTATATCATATCATTTGCTCTACCTATTAAAAATATTTTCACAATTTTCAAAATTTGTTTTTTTCTTTTTAAAGTTGTAAGATGTCTAATCTTTTTTACGCTATATCGTACAAAACAAGGAAAATGACATATAAGTTCATACTTTAAAAGAAATTTTCGTTTTAATGATATTATCTTAATCCATAATATTTTTTTTCATTTCATCATATTTGAAAAGTGAAAATTCTCTCTATTCTTGCCAATATTAAGTAAAGTAAATCCTTCAAACTAGAGCACAAAAGGAAACCCATGATAAATTTTACCTTAATCTAACAAGGATTTTACTTACTTAGAGATCTTGATTTTATATGATCTTAATTTGTTGTAATCCTCAAGAATTTATATTAAGCTTCAAAATGTATATTCCCCTTCTTAGCGTCTTTAAGCTAATATATTACTATATGTCTACTATATAAATATATATATATATATATATATATATATATATATATATATATATATATATATATATATATATATATATATATATATATATATATATGCATAATATATAGTATTAATATCTATGTATATTACATATAAAATATATAATAGACATGTAATATATATATTATATTTGCCTAGTAAATGTGTTGAAATTTTCTCCCGTCAGATAAATTTTTAGTGCAGTCGTAGTATAATTTGATTTATATTTATTTAATATTGTATACTAAAATCAAGTCCTGGAAAGATACAAACATACACACGCGCGCGCATACTAACACACCACAACACACACACACCACACACACGCACTAACACACCACACACACAGTATATTCACACACACACACACACACATCACAAACAAAACATGCACAACACACACGATATACAGAAATAAAATACACCCACACACACACACACACAACCACACGAATCTTTAATAGTATATCATATATATTATATAGTATATATATTATATATATTATATAATAATAACTATATATAATATGGATTAGCACAAAGGTAGAATGCTTGATGAATATAAATGAATCCAGCGTTTCAGAACCAGCCAATGGACTCAAGTTAAAATGCCGAGAGCGAATTCAGCTTGTAAAGAAAGAGCAAGAAGAGGTTCAGGTAAAATGTTATGAACGACACGTGTTGCTTATCCTTAAATGAGTACAGTTGCCGAAAATCTGGAAACGTAGCAGTCAAAGAGATCGAACCCAAAACAAAAATAGAGTAAAACGAATCTCGAGTTCTCCTTAAAGAAGGAAAAGTGAGACGAATTGATTCTTAAGAGTAGTGCTCATTGTAAGAAAGTTATAGTATGTGGAGAGTGATGTAACATTTTGGCCCAAATCAAGAGAATAGAAAGTAAAAGAAAGTGAATTTGTGAAGAGGAAAACCTTTACTTCACCCTTTCTAAAGCCATGTAAGAACTATGTGAGACCTTTACATATATGGGAGAACGACATATCCTATATAAACTATGTTTAAGGGATATCGTCCATTTATGTAAGGGGAACGTATCAAATATTAACAGATCATATAGTTGGGGAGATGCAAAGAAAGTTTGAAAGTTTCTCACAGCATCCAAGAATACCAAGTTCGGTAAAGCTTGAATAGCAAGATTTTGCAGATGCTAGAATTTTGTAAAAACTAGATTTAAATACATGGATGATAAATGGAGTTTTTTTTAGGCAATAAAGACAATCATCTTGTTCTTCAGCCACAACTAATGATACGTTTAAGATCCAATGTCAGTTTTTCCTACGTCATCTCCCTAGTATCTGCAGTCTCCTGTTTGGCCTATTCCTTTTCAAAATCAAAAGAGTAATGGACCCAGGGTGAACCAATAAAGCGGTTCCATGAAATACCACAGTCCAATACTAATGAACAACTTTCATATAGCTACCATAACCAATGGATTAGATAAAGACATTTTAGAATCATTGTCCATTAAACAATTATAGCCATCTCTAAACTCCGACTCTTATTCAAACAATTTACTGGCTGTTTAATTTTTATTTAACTACCTATTAATTTAATAAATGCAAGTAACTAACTTAACTAATCTAACTTTATAATTAACCACCAACCCAACCTTTAACCCTAATTTCTTTTTCTCCTCAGTGTACTTTATCATATCATCCTAGCAACAAGTAAGTTTCTTTTGTGGTAATTATATCAAATTATGCTATTATTATTGTTGCAAATACATTTGATCTTTTACTTTATTATTATTATTATTATTATTATTATTATTATTATTATTATTATTATTATTATTATTATTATTATTATTATTATTATTATTATTATTATTATTATTATTATTATTATTATTATTATTATTATTATTATTATTATTATTATTATTATAACATTGTATTTTTAGCTACAGTTCTGAAGATGACCTTAGTCCACGGAATCCCAACCTGGGGGTCGGAACCCCCAGGTGGGTCGTGAAGGGTTTTCCAAGGGGGCGTCGCGATTACTTGATACTCTGATCAAAAAGCTGAATTACATCAAATCTGGAGTTCTCAAAATCCGTCTATTTAAATAACCCTGTAAAGACATGAATTCTGATCTTGGTTTTTCTTTTCTACATTGATGTACGCTGGTTGTTGAAAGAATAGAATATAAATTGTCTTTTAGCTGAAGATGAAATCAAGTTTTTCCTGGAAGCCAAAGGAATAGACCCTGGTGGCTAACCTAATGATATGAAACTTTGCAAGAAAATAGGTGCTTACTTAGCGTAATTTTGAATCAGCTAAAATTAAACTGAGATCAGAAAACTTCTGGAAATGGAAACTCCCAATTATCTAATTTCAAAATAAGTCCTTTAGACATTTCATCCCAACCTGCAAAATTGGTGTCGGAAAGTAAATTTGTAGAGAAATCTGAAGGTGAACTGATGAGAATCTAAAGGAAGAGATTACTGGATAATTGGAATCCATTTGAAAGGAATTTTAGCGGTACTTCACTGATCTTACTTAAGAAAAAGCTGCATTGGTTCGAATCTATTCTCCACTTCCTTGAGTGTTACGAGCATTCCCGATGAGGTACAGGATTAAATCTTTGATCTGCGAAATTTGGTATATGAAAAATTGCTGACTAAGTTCTGGTGTGCCGTGTATCAGTCATATCCAAATGTCACAAAGCTTTCCTTTCGAGTTTTACTTCCATTTGCCTCTACATATCTCTGCAAGAGTGGATTTTCAATGCTTCATATCATAATAGCAAACAGGCAAGAAACAGACTAAATTTGGAGGATGGAATGAGGTTAGCCTTGACAAAAACTCATACGCAAATTTGAAGCTTTCTTTGCCCAAATTTCATTGAATATTAATTAAATATTTGGTTGGTATTAAATTCTGAAAAATCTAATTTTTAATGTGAATGTGGCAGGACATGTGGAGGGGGAGAGGGGCGTGCCGGGAGGTTGAGATTTGGCGAAAGGTTGGATGCGTCGTGTCGACACAAACAGTGGAAATCAGTGACTAGTCCGAGGTCGAAACGTCAACGAATAAGCAATTAGTCTTGTAATGTTGGTCAGGGTTGTGCCTATCTCTATCCTTTATTTTTTTACATTTGAAGTTCTCAAGGGACAGATTAGTTCACCACACCCACTCAGACACACACATACACACAACACACATACACACACACAGCACACACACACACACACACACCACAACACACACACACACACAAACACACATACACACACACACAATGTATATATATAATATATCAGATAACAGTATATGTATACAAATCTCCTATCCTATATATATATATAGTATATTATACTATAATTATATATATTATATAATAAATATATATATATATACTATAGTATAGTATAAGTGTATATAGTATATATAATGGATTATCCCTGACTGCACGCAAATAAGAGGCGGTTAGACCGTGTCAAGGCAAACTAACAGACAGAGGAAGGCCTACACAGAACGAGGAACGAATACATTGTCGCGAGGTTATATTCGATAAAAATATGTTCAGCGAACTCATGAAGTATAGCACAAGAATGTGTGGTCACTTGAAAGATGGGGGAAATCAGATAAATGATAACTGACAGAGGAGATCTCCGGAAGGAATCGGTAAGTTAGCTCAGGGAAGAACACTGAGTGAGCGGATAGGCGTGAAGATTGCGTTCGCAAGCCACAATGATAGCTAGGTTCGAGTAGTGAAGGGCGGATCAACAAAATGAGGCAAAATCTCGAACAGGAGTGGGCAGGGGTGGCGGGTTCTCTTCTATACCTAGGGAAAGCCAGTACGTGTAGACATGGTATGTCAAATTGCGGTATATCCGGAGCGGAGAGATCACGCTCTTGGCGGCATCTCTTCTTACAACAGTGGCCGGACCAGTGGAGCTAAACGAGTTCCAGTCATTCCGCCAGCTGCTTGGCGCCCACCGGAATCGTCCGACCAAGCACGTCTCTGGCCAGCGGAGAGGAACCCCTGAGCGCACCACCTCGGCAACATATCAGTTCACTGTAGGGTGTCCAACGATTAGTATCATTCAGAGTAGGAGAGGACAGTCTGCTCAGTTGTTACCACTGAGCTGATATCGCTCGGTGGTCGAGCGAAGTTAACAGTTCTGTAGTCAGCTCTCTCGTTCTCCGTCTCCGTCTGGCCAGTTCACTGGAGATTCACTCCAATGTATTGACTCGAAGGCTCTATGACCTAGAAGGATGATGTGAAGCGCTACTATCTTTCCCTCGATCTCAAACACTCATCCCATATCCCTGCCCTTCGTCGCTTCTTTATACTTCAGAATTAATGTGTTAATTATGATTGAGCACTCTTGTCTCCAAATGTTTATCCCTTAACCTAAGGCCACCGTCATGAGCGCATCTTGCGCTCGATCGATTCGATATTCGCCTCCAGCGTCCCTTCAGGCCCTGGCTGAGACCCGCCATCTCTAGAATAGCTACAGTGGCTACCGCTTTATTCAAGAATCTTCTTCGGTATTTCTGTTTCACCTCTTTCTCTGTTAAAAACATTGCATCTCTGTTGTCGCATTTCAAGTAGGTGACTGGTAATCTAAATATCGTTTGACCAGAAGCAGGTCAGCAAGGCTCCTTCTTCTTCTCCCGTACGCTTTGTGTCAAGATACCCCTTGGATGCCCATTGCAAGGTCGTGACTCCATGCCATCCACTGCATTTTGTCCTTTATACTCGTGCCGGACAAGAATTTCAGTATCCCTATAACTCGGGCTAGGTGAGGCTTGCCTTGGATATGATGGTGAAATACGTTACAGAATATACTGACATGCGTACATTGTGGCTGGTGCGCTGATTCTCCACGGACCTTGACATTTGCCTTCGCAGGCGAGACGAGCTCGATCATAAGCCTTCTCCTCACCTGGGCCATACTTATGACGGCAGCAGACCTATATACATTGCCAAGAGATGCCGGCCCCCAGCTTGCAGTGTCCTGCCTGTCGCCACACTCACCTTCTAGATTATGTCTCGCTCACCGCATACTGTTACCACCCACCCGCGTCTTCCTTGAAGTTTCTCAATTGAACTCTCATGCCGCCCTCTTTCTACACTCGATGTGGTCCCATAGACACTCTAAACTTCTAGGCTATTAACTACCGATCTCTGTTCCGACATCGCTCGCACTTCTATACAGTCAAACTCTAAATTCTCTTACCTTTTGGACGACTTGCATATTCCCTATCTGTCATGGTTTCTCCTCATTCTTGTATGTACTAAGTATTTCTTCGTGAATCCTATTGCTATCCTCAAGCGATTTGCGTTCCTAAGATCCTCTATCTTCTTCTTAGATAGTTCTTAGACTTTTCATATACCTATTCTGTGTGATACTTCTTCTTGTGGGTCCGCCTGGTGGTGGGTTTTTTCGTGTACAACACTCAAATATATGATATATACTAGTAATATATATATATATAATACTATATATATATATATATACTATATTTATATTAATTATATAATATTATAATATATATTATTATATATAATATTTATTATATATCGGTATATATATAGTATATATATATATAATATATATATATATATATATATATATATAACTATATATATTATATATATATATATATAATATATATATATTACTAGTTATATATATAATATATTAGTATATGGCTATATACGGTTATAATATATTATATATATATATATATATATATATATATATTAATATATATATATATATATATATATATATATAATATATATATATATTATATTGATATACATATATTTATTTCGTATATATAATATATATATATATAATACGGTTATATTTATATATTTATTATTATATATATATATATATATTATATATAATATATATTTATATATATATAATAGTATATATATATATATATATATATAATATATATTAATATCAGTACTTGCTTCAAGTACATTTTTCAAGTACAAGTACAATACAGTTCTAGAATTGTTCAGAGTACAAGTACTCTACGATTTGTTCAAGTCAAGATACAGTACAAGTACATGGTATCAAGTACAAGTACAAGTACAAGTACAGATACAGCAGTACTTTATGAAAAACTTTCAAA
>JABUQX010081971.1:12500-26015 GCA_015478945.1 Trachelipus rathkii
TACTGTAGGTATGTTACTTTAAATTAAGTATTTCTATTTTTGTTCTTATTTATCATGTATTTTTGTACTATTTTTTATGGTGATGATTTTTAGATATACTGAGAGGAGATTATTAGATTTCCTGTAGGGTCTCTGTACTTCTATCGTGCTTTGAATATATCGTTAGTTTTCTATGTGTATTTATATCGCAGTTATATTATTAGATTTATATGTGTCTTCTTTTTGGATGAGTGTATGTCTGTATGATTATTGTTTGTTATAGGATTTATTTTTTTGTGGATAAGTGATAATACTCTGGTGGCAGTGTGTTTGAGGTTCTATGACTTGTAGGTATTGATAGTAGTGTACTAGGAGGGTCCGCGGCGGAGTTGGAGGCTCGTGGCTTATGTTATTATTATTGTACTTTTATTATTGATTAATAGCCTTAGTATTATCTTATTCATATTCCGCACCCGGTGCGTCGGCCTATCCCATACATGGATGTATTATGTATATATGTATATTTATTTTTTTATTGATGATAGTATTTATATTACCATTTACTTATTCTTTACCTTGTGCCTTCTTGTCTTTTTTCCTCCCCGTCTATTTTTGTTGTTGGTTGATTGATCTTGTATATTAGTTTATTAGTTTGAGTTATTTCTTATATTTATTGCTTTCTTATATATTTGATATTATTAGTTCTATTATTTGGATATAAACCAATATTCCTTCTTAGATTACTTGATTATATTTTTACTCATTTTTACTCATGATTATTTCATAATATTATGGTATTATGTATATTACCGATAGTTGGTTTTATTTGGTCTTATATTTATGTGTTAGTATGTTTTGAGTTTTTTTCTTTATTTTTGATTGTTGCCTGCTGGAGATTGGATGTTTTTTACTGATCTTGATTTCACTATGATGATATGTAATATTTGTATATTTTTTCTTTGTTAGTTACTCTATCATTCTTTAGGTATAGAACCTGTTAATCCTTTTGAGATTACCTATTATCTTATTTCAGTTGTTTGTGTTTTTTTTTGGCTATAGGAGTGAAGTCCTAGTTGTGTTGTTCTTGGTGTTTTTTATATTTGTGTGGTTGTTGTTACCCGAGGTATGACTATGATATTGATTTCTGTCTATGATATTGCGTTTTATAGTGAGTTGATGGTGGTTGGGTGTAGTTTTTATGAGTATATGATATGGGAGTGGGATCTACGTTGATTGTTTTTCTAAGAGTGGTCAGATTATACCATTTTGTATCTGTGTTTAATATTTATTGTTTTAGATTATTGGTGTTAGAAGTGTCTTTTTAGTTACGATATATGTCTTATGAGGACGTTCTGATTGGTTGGGCTTAGAATGTACTTATTTGAGATTTAGTATTTATGGTTTGGATGTTGATATCTATTGAGTAGTGTGATGGATGTTAGACGTATTTTAATTTGGTACTGGCTGATTAGGGTAGTGTATGTTACGAGCTTTTTTAATGTTATATTGAGTCTTTTATTATTTTATTTTATTTGTATGGCGTTGTCTTTCTAAAATCATCATCGTTGGATTTTCTTGAATGGTTCTTTGCTTATTGATTCATTTTGTTGATAGTAGTTTGATTATTTTTATATATACTTTTTTTTTATTTGTATTTTATATAATTATTATTCTTTGTATATTTTTTTTATTTACTTCGTTTGTTATTTTATTTATTATGATTTTTAATTATTAAAAATTCTTGGAGTATTTTATTAATGTTGACTTTCTTTTCTTTGCCTTCTCCTTTTATAGTGTTTTTGATATGATGGATGCTCGTGTGTTAGTTGAGACCCGATTGTTTATATGTTGTACCGATCGCAATTTTCTATATCACGATATCTGGTCTTTTCAGTATATTATAGAGCTTTATTATCGTGATTCTTTTTTTTGTACTATATATATTCCTATTTTTTTATTTCTTTTGTCTTTTTTTTTATCCCTTCCTCACGTATATTATAAGTATATTTTTATGTTTTTGTTACGTCTCTGGCTTTATTAATAATATGCTCTAAGCACTGATCTATTATAATTCACCACCCAACCAAGATCGAGCTTGTTAGGATGTCATATTATTTTAACACACCTGCTTTCTTTCCTTCTTTCGATTTCTCAATTTCCATTCCGATCCTTCTCAAGAAAGCAATCAGCGCGATTTTTTTTCTTCCTCTTTTTTAATTCTTTATGTTTCAATTGTCTTGCTGGTTCTGTAAGTTTTGCTATATCGTCTACTTGGTTGGGATTGTTTTCATCCTGTGTTTATTGCTTTTGTTTATTTTGGAGTACTTTCAGGTATTTTGTAATACTGTTATTTCTTTAATTACTATCGATCGGGTGGGGTTAATTTTTATTTTCTATTGGTATTTGTGTGTATATATAAGTAGAATTTTTCTTTTTTTTTGTTTTCTTTTGTTGCTTTTTTTTTTTTGTTTTTTGTGTAGTTTTTTATTTTTTATTTATTTTTTCTGTGAAATTTTTATTTATTATACTCTTAATTATATTAATCTTATTATTATTTATTATTGTATGTATTATTCTACTTTCATTCTGGTCCAGCTAAGTTATATTTTTATATGACATTATTTTATAGATACTTACTATCTATTCTGATTTATTATTATAATTATCTTAGAATTTAGTTATGCATTTATTATTTATTTATTTTGATCTCATTTATTTATGTACTATATAATATTATGGTATTCTATTATTATCCTTCTTTTTACTATCTTATGCTTTTTTATTATGAATTATATGTATTTATTATATCATACTTTATTCATATGATGTTAATGTATTGATTATTTTTCTGGTCAGGTACGTCCGCATTGTGATATCGTATAACAATTTAATATTTTTTCGGACATAATTCGGATTTTTTTTAACGATTTCGCATTATTGCAGGTGTTCTCATTTTCTTTTTTAGTGGCTTCACTCATAGCATAAACAAATATGAAAACCCATGGTAAGATCTATTTATTTCTTTTTCACAAAATTATTTATTCATTATTTATATAGTATATATTATTTGTTTTTTTATACTATATTTATTATTTCTTATTATAATTTATATTATTATTTATTCGTATTGTTTATACTATTTTTATTATATATATGATTGGTGTGTATTTTTTATTATTTTTAGTGATATTATGTTTTATGTTTTAGGTAATTTTTTGTTTTTTTTATTTTATATTAGTGTATTGTTTTATTATTACTTTATTTATTTTTTTTTTTTTGGTTGATATTGATTTATTAATTATTTTAGTTTATATTGATATGAAGGGTGATGTGATATAAGTATTGATTTCATACATTTTAACGAGACTTATTAATAAGAGTAAAATGTTTAGGTGTTTCTGACTGCTTGTTATATCCATATTCAAGAAAAATATCAGGTATTTGGTCGTATTCTTTTCAGTTTTCTGAGAACTATGCTGTATATAGCTGGTTTCGTTTCAATTACTTAATGAAGTTTTTATGAAGAGTATGTAAGACTGTCACATCAACATCATGTGTATTTGGAACAATAGTATATGTATATTTATATTTAATAGTATATAGTAGTATGTATTATGATTGTAGGATCATATATATTCATAGTAGTTATATATGTATAGTATATTATAATGTTTATACTATGTCTATATATATATATATATATTTATAATATTATTATATATAATATATATATATCATTTATTAGATATTATATTATATAGATAGTATATATATATAAGTATTATATAGGCAGTATAGTATAGTATATATATTATTATAGGGTTGGCACTTTTCTTATATATTATAATATTATATATATATATATAGTATATTATATAATATGAATATATTATATATAGTTATAAGTATAATATTATATATTATAAGTAATATATACAATCCATTGCATCACTGAATCAATTGCTTCTAAGTTTTGAAATTGTTGAAGTTCAATTTATGTATTAAATGTATATTCCCAATACACTGATATAATGTGAAATAGTATATTTTCTCTGTAAGTGTTGTTGTGATGTTGTTTCTGCGTGTTCGGTATGTGTGTGTGTGCTGATGTGAATGTTATGTACCGTCGTCTATTTGACTCTACGTATCTAAATAGTTATTAAGAATAGTCAAATCTGTAAAACCTAGAAAAAGATAAAAATCCTTTGTTTTCTTTTTCTTTTATTATTTTCTCTTTGATGCTTGTATTTATTTGTTTATTCATTTTAATATTTTCTATATCTTGCTCTCTTGCTTTTTCTTTTTTTCCTTTTTCTTCTTCTTTTCCGTTTTCTCTTTTGTCCTTTTTTCGTTCTTGTTCTTGTTACATGTTCTTTCTTTTATTCTTAATCCTTTTCACATTTTTTTTCTTTTTTTTCTTTTTTTCATTCTTTTTTCTTGTTTTTTTTTTCTTTCCTTTTCTTCTTTTTTCCTTTTCTTTTTTTTCTTCTTTATATTTCGATTTTTTTTGTGTGTGTGTTTCTGTTGCTTGTATTTTTTTTCTTTTTACACTCTCTCTTTTTCTCTCTATCTTTTTCTGCCTCTGCATCTTCCTGTCGTTTTTCATGTCTTGTAATTGCCTTGTCGTTTACTTATTTTTCTTAAGTAATTTCCTAATTGTCCTTTGAGATTTCTTGCTGTCCATAGTTCTTCGTGGTATTCAATTACATTTCGATCATCAGAGTCCGTCAATAAATATATAATAGATTAGTACATTATTTATCAATAAGTTTTCTTATATATATGATTATGTAAGTATATATTATATATATATAGTAATATATATATAGTATAGTTATATATATATATTAATAATATATATATATATATATTGATGATTATAAATATTAGTTATATAATATATATATTATAATAGTATTATATATTTATATATTTATTATATATTATATATATATTTTATATATATGTGATTATTAAATATTTTATTTTATATATGTATTATTTTTTATACTCACTTATACTATTTATTATCCATTATTATATATTATATATATATATATATTATATATATATATATCGTATATATATATATATATATTATATATAGTATGATAATATATTATAATATGGTTAGGCTGAACTTGCTAAAATTTTGGTGTGGCTTCTTTAAGAGCTAAGCACTCTATATATTACAGGTTTGTGTAATGTAGTAATATCTCCAATTATTTGAAATTATGATGTTTTTTTATTCAATCTATATAGTATATTAAATGTATATTTCAGATTCGAAAAGTAAATGTAATTCAAAAGTCCCTTCTGTTGAGATTACTCTCTTGGCGAATTGGTAGTGCCACAGACTTTTCGAGTGCGCTGTCTACCTCCCTTTTCAGCTCTTCTTTTGGACAACTTCTCTTGAGTACATTCGAGTTCGCGGACTTTTTCCTAAATTTTACCGTCCCTTTCAGAATTGTTGTTATAAGTTTGGAGGAGTTGCTGGGAGCGAGATCTTCTGGTGAGGATTTTCTTCACAGTGATCTATTTCTCTTAATGAGATCCCATTACAATATTCAAAAAGAAACCTTTGATCGTCACTGAGATCTTTAAGCAAATATTCCTCTTCAATGCGTCTTCTTCACGTTTTGCTAAAATTGATTTTTGCGACTCTTTCACTTTTTCGTATTCTGATCTGTATTCTTCATATTCAATACCTGCTTCATCATGGAGTGCTGACGTGTACTTCCTTGCGCTAAACACGGGAGTGAGAACTATGTTATCAATATTTAATATCAGGATATAAAAATAACCTTTCATTTATCATATGTATACATATTGTTGGCATTATAATCAATGTTCACACAAACATATTAATAAAATGTCAATTTTTTTGTAAGTAAAAAGAATAACTAAAATACATACATAAAATTCTTTTTATGGAACTCTTTTTCTTTATTTTATACTTTTTTTCATGCTATTTAAACAATAATAGTTGAGCTGCTAAGACATCGTTTAAACTTTGAGATTATTTATATATACGTGAGCATAACTTGTTACATCCGAAGATTCTAAACTATATATAATTACTTGATCATACATAAAAATAGCAATGTATACTTTATTCAGAAAAATAAAAGGTGCAATTCAATGAGCGATTGCATATTTGGGTTATTATTTCTCGTTTAGATTATTAAACAAACATTAGCGAACATTTAATATGCATAAACAGTAATCAAAAATGTTATACATAATGATAGATATGATCAGCAATTGAATTATGTCACGAAGTTAAATAGGCCACATCGAACGAACCGTTGAATCCAAGGGAAGGTCAATATAAGACGTTTTTAATGTATCTATGATTTGATCAATGCTCAGTAAATAGTTTTCAAAAGCTGTAGTTACGAGAGAAGCATTGCTTGACATATGTAGGAGACGAAAAGAGTTGCTTGATAATTTAGGTCCCTTTATTTGAAAGATTTCTTCTTATAAAAGGGAGAGGTCAACAGAACCATTTTAGAATTCGAAAAGGAATCAAAGCCTCGTAAGTGGAATCCCAAAAATGAGCTTTCTGCCAATTAATCCAAACGTTGAATGATGGTAGAAGAAATCCATACCGTGTAAAGGAAGTTTTCTATGTCGTAGGAATGGATATCCGAACCCTGTGATAGTTGTGAAAAGCTGAAGACTATAATCCAAAATTCTATTAAAAAATAAAATTGAAGTTCGTTTTTGATAATGTTCATTTGCTTGAGTCATTTTCTCCGCGTGTTCTGATTGGGATTTTTAGGTATTATTTTGTAGTTTTTTCTTTTTTCTTTCATTTCTTTAGTAGTATGGGTCCTATTGCTCGCCTAAATTGATCCTGCGACCTTTTTGACCTTTCTGACGGCGACTTTTTTGAGCTCTGAATTTTACGCTGACCTTGAACCTTTTGGGCCTACCTTTTGGGCCTTTACCTTTCTTGGGCCTTGACCTTTTGGTAACCCAAATTTTCGCGAACCCTTTTCTATTCTAGACGGTACAATTTGTGAAACCCTAATTTTTTGAGAACCTAATTTTTTGAGAACCCTGAATGTTTTTGAGAACCCCTAATTTTTTGGCCCCTAATTTTTTTGAAACCCTAATTTTTGGCTTTAATAATTTTATTGGCAACCTATTTTTTTGGCAATCCCTAATTTTTCGGTGCAACCCTAATTTTTGCCAACCCTTCGAAGAAGGGTTGCGCCAAACGGTGCGTAAGCACGTTGTACGTGTTGCGCCTCTATTTTAGAGTTAAACGCCCCCCCTAATTTTTCGCATGGGTCAATTTTGGCCGGACCCTTAATTTTGACACCCTTTAGGCTTAGCCCTATTTTTTTGATATTAGTTACACACACATCACAACCACTACACACACACACCTAGCCTAGCACCTAGCCAAACCCAGCCTCCATAATAGCCTTACACAGCCGTCATGCCTCCCAGCATAGCCTACACCCAGCCTACAACTAGCCTTCACCTAGCCTACACCCGAACCTAGCCTCCACCCATCCTTAACCTAGCCTACACCTACACCTAGACTCCACCAAGCCTTCACCTAGCCTACACTACAGCCTAGCGCTCGTCACCGCAGCCTTTCACCTAGCCTACCCTACACTAGCCTCACCAGCTTACATAGCCTAACACTACATCTAACCTAGGATGCCACCAGCCTTCCCTAGCGTAGCACCTAATACCTAAGCTTCACACGTGTTCCCGTACAACTTTCGATGGCTCAATTTTTTATGACTCGGCATTATTGAAATGACTTCATCTTTGATGACCCGTCATCTTTAATGCGTTCATCTTTGATGGGCTATAATGATGTACAAGCGTTGGCTGGTCTCAATCACCGTAAGTGAAGTTCTAGTGGATGTTCTATTAGTTGTTCTATGAGTATTCTATTAGTGCCTGGTGAGTGCCAGGAAGGCGCAAAGTAATGCCAATGGAGTGGCCTATATTGAAGTCCATTTGAGTGGCCAATGTGAGTGCCTATTGAGTTGCCCAAGGAGTGCCACATTATGTGCCCAAGTGAGTTGCCACATTATGTGTCCAACCTGAGTGCACTTTTTCAAGCCTTTTCTAGTCGCTCCCTGAGCCTCCGAACTAGGGCTCGCTAATAGTGGTGTGCTACCGCCTAATGTGTATGATAAGGTATTAGGATATTCTGAATGGGGTGATATTTCTACAATGCTGTCTATGAGTGCTTCTACTGATGAGTTATGTTTATTTTTTCTAAGCACTGTATTTAGTCTATGTCATGATGATAGTATTATATATCTTAAAGAGCCTACACATTTGGAGGACAGTGACGCGCAAATCGTTCAGGAGTCCGCGTTCCCAGGCCAGCCCTCTCCGCTGAGAATCCTGCTGCCTGCGTGCGCCGCAGGCGCAATATTTTCCGCGTAAACCGCCGCCGCGTGGCGCACCTGCAGGGCGCAATATTTTCCGCGTGACCGCTCCGCCGCGTGCGCCGCAGGCTGCAATATTCCCTGCGAACGAAAAATGAGGATATCATTATGTATAACTGATGTCAAAGAATTTCTTTTCAAAAATATAGCTGTATCGAGTCCATACAATGTTTACTACAAGTTGTACGTATAATTTTATTTAAAAGACATTTCATCCCTGCATATGAAGTTAAAGTGCAGTAAATCAGTAAATATTTCAATATTGATGGTGTTATTACCTAACACGTAAGGGATTAGTATGCTTTTGTTACTGTTTTTTAAGGCTGCTTAACTATCTGCTTTATTACTGGCTGTTAACTCTTCTGCTCTTCTATCTGCTTTAAAACTCATCTGCTTACTGCTTTAATTCTCTGCTTTTACTGCTTACTCTCTGCTTTACTGGCTTTAAGCTATTCTTTAACTTGCTTAAACTTTGCTTACATACCTTAAAGCGATTAAATCACTAAATCTTAATAGATTGTGTTACCTAAAGGGATTTGTATGGCTTTTTTTTACTCTTACTGCTTTAACTATCTGCTTTACTGCTTTTACTCTCTGCTTTACTACCGCTTTAACTATCTGCTTTACGTACCTTAAATATATAATATTAATAGCTTTTTATTTATTTTTATTTTCTATTTTATTTTGTTTTAATACTTTTTTATTTATTTTTATTTGTTTTATATATTTTTAATTTTTTATTATTATCTTTTTATATTGTTATTATTATTATTTATTATTATATTTATATTTCGGTTTCAAATTTTTTTATTTGAAAAACTGTAATGTAAAGGAAAAGACCAAGCTTCAGTTTAATATTTTAAGAAAAATGTACGAAATTTTTATTAAATAACATATACTTTACAGCAGCTTTAATTAATCTCATATTCCTTATGGCAAGACCGGATATGGATGTGATGAAATTTACGTTCCGAATCCGGCTTACAGTGCTTGTTAGCCGGGACCTTTTGACACGGTTGTGGTAAACTTTCTATTATTATAATATTTTAAGAATTGGAGATTTTTTGAACAAGGCTCCTGTAAAAATAATTATGGGTGTTTTATAATGTTTATCAGAAAAATTTAAAGATATATAAAGATGTTATTTCCAATTTTCATGAAGGCATATACGATTTTAGATCGTTGGACAATATACATGGACGCAAAATTATTGTATTAGATGATTTAATGCACAAATTGAAATTTGGAAATTAGCGAGAATTGCGTTCACAGTTTATTCTCGACCATCTAAACTATCTTCTGTGTTTTTCATAACCAACAGGAATATTTTTCATCAAAGCAAGCAAATGCGAAGTGTTTCTTTAAACGACACAGTATCTAATTTTGTTTGGTCAGAGAAGAGACATGAGTCAACATTAATGTATTTGGCAACTCAATTGTTCCCCTCTCAAAGGAAATGAGTTTTAAAAGTATATAAAATGAGGTTACTCGATCCCCTCAGCTGGTGTTACTTTAATGTGGTGGAACTTCACCCCAAAAAAAACACGCACAGAGTTGTGCTGCTGCTCCGACCCATGCATTCTTCCGTATGAGATAGAAACTGTTAACATACCTGAATAATGAGTTTTCAAGTTGCAAAGTATTCACCTCTTATAAAAAAATTTAAAGAGCTGAAACCTCTGGAAAACGTAAACTAATTAGGAGGATGAGAAATTCATCCAGTGTGTAAATGTTGAAGTCTGTTTAAATGTTATAAAAGGAAATGTTCCTGTTAAGTACACAATAAATGATGTTAAAGGAATCATCAGCTTCAGGATTTAGATGGCACATTAGAAAAACCTCGCTTTCAATATAAAAAATCTGAAAAAGCAGTAGAGTTACTACTCGGAGAGGAGAGGAGTATTCCCTACCAGTTCTTTCTCAGTTATAGGCTCCACTAATTAACTAAGTGGTTGCAACCATAAAAGAAGGTTGCTGGTAACTTCCTTATACATGGCATATGAGAAATGAAGTATAGCATATATGCCGCATCTCTGTAACAGAATTCATTTCAGCCGATTCACAATTCACAATCTCAAATATATGCCAGTTTATTGCCCTACCCGCTCAGCCAAAATCTCCACAATCCCGAACCTTGATATACGCAGGAATTACCATTCCTATGCATGAACATTAAACAGATACCTTTCACATCATCACAACAGCACCTCCCATCAGAGATCCTTATATGTGAACGTATTCATTATCTTTTCAGAGTCCTGCTTAATCCCAATAGTTTATAATATCCTAAAGTTTGAATCAGCTAACCAAAATTAGCGAAAAGAATGTAGCAGAATATTAAATTTCAGACATTAACATCCATGAGAAACCCATCTTTATACCAAGAGGCCATAGGCAAAAATTGAATAGTCTTCCAAAAGAGCTTGCCCTAACGATCATCCTTACGATATTTCCGCTAACCGAGTATGTAGATATCAACCTAATGAACGGTAAATACTTGAAAGTAAACAATTAAGATATATTTTAAAAATATGTCCTGGAGGAAAGAGCTTACCTTTTAGAGTGCGTAAATCAGGAATAGGCTTTAATATAATATTTTAAAAAACGAAACAATATCTTTGAAATGAAGCAGGACAGTTCGTAATTGATGATGAAATGTTAAAGGGGTCAAATATTGGTGGATTTGCATAGCTGGCTCTCTCCCGTACTGGAAAGATAGAGGCCCTGTAAAAAGGATAGATGAGATCAAAACAAAACTTCAAGAACTATAATTTTCCCCAGAGAGTTTAATCTTAAATAACGATAGCGAATTAGCAAGACTTAGATAATAGTCGACCTTACCCAATACCTGATTCCAATCCATCAGGGCACTTCTTACGCATTTCAGATAAAATTTAAGGCTGTCAACACCAAGGACGAATAAAAAAGAACTATGTAATATAAAAGCCTATTTGGATTAATCGAATTAGTATTTATCATATATATATGATATTTATTGTTATTGTTAAGTTTGTTTAAATAAATGTTATTTAAATCTTTTGCTTTTTCTGACAAAGGAAAGGCGAAATACTATGGTTTTGGGTTCAAGATATATATGTAAAAGTATATATATATAGTAATAACTATATAGTATTATATATATATATAATGTAATATATATATATAGTTTATATTTATATATATATATATTATATTTAATAGTATGTTCTACGACGTGTGTCAGGTAATCGCATTCAAAGTGTTGATAAACATTACTTACAAACATTATCTAGAGAAAGAGAGAGAGAGATGGGGGTTTTCACGTAATGGTTTGCTTTAAGGTATCTTCCTAATATTGAGAAAAAAGTAGTAAGAAACCATATTTAGAAGGTGTGAATGCTTTAACTCTACAATAACCTGGTAAGAACAGAAAATTTCCTACACGGAAAACCAAATCTCCGCAGCTCGATAGCATATGCACGTAGATATGATATTATCCGAAATTATTTAAAATATTCACTCTCTTACAATGAAGGTTTCAATACAGAGCAATTCCTTTTTACAAATGACGTATTATGTCTCGATAAACTTGTGGTTGAAGCCTTAAATAAGATAAAAGATCAGTTACAGTTGCAGTCTGCAGTACTCGTTGAAAATTATAGAGGGGATGAGAGGAGAGAACCCTTAGAATCATTTGGACCAGGATTCGGAATTGGAGTTCAAGTGGGCGAGAGTTTCAGGGGAGCTGCTCTGGAGTATGCGTATAGCGTGAGCTATTACAATACATTTTCCGTAAACAAGAACGGCAATAGTTGAAAGAGTCCATCAACGTACTATCCAAAGAAGCAAATGTGTCATAGGTAGATGGGTCTACTAAAATGAATACTTGTTAAATATATTTGATATACTGACTGATCTGGCTTATTCTTATAACAAGTCTTACCATAGAACATAAAAGGTTAAGTCAACTCCTTTAGAGATGTTAAAAACTAGAGGCCTGAAGTTGCACATCTACGAATGAAAAGAAAAAACAAATAAAAATTAATTCGTGAATATAAGGTAAACGATATGTTAAGAGGTAATCTGCGAGCAGAAAGAAAGGTTTAAAAAGAATATGATCCGTTGGACCACGGAAGTTTTTAAAGTACATAATATACGGAACTTCCCGAATATGAAATTACCTAAAGCATATAATTATCTGAAAATTCTCCAATAAAATATTGCTGCAGTTAAATTTTGATAAATACTGGACTCATTAAGGTTCCAATCTCCTGTTACACTATCAGTGATATATAAATGAAAAAATAATATTAGCTACGAGAGGTAAAGGTAAAAAATATATAACATTTCTGGTGGAAAATGGCGTGATATTTCCTGCTAAGTTTACAATCTTTTTATATAGAAGTCAGTGAGTTAAGTAATCATTAACGACAGTTAAAATGCCCGAGAGGTTTATTATCGAGGAGATTAAAAGTCAGGTGAGGCTGAGAGACGGAGAGTTCAATAAAGTGGAGTCTACACTCTCCAATGTTATAATAACGATATGATGTCTTGAACGCTTCACTTGCCTTTTATATAAGTATAAAACTTAGCAGGATATCCCAGCCATTTCACCAGATACTGTTTATTTTTACCTTTACCTCTCGTAGCTAATTTTTTCAATTTTATATTCCTGAGTTACAGGATTGAACCTTCTTTTTGTGATTTTCCTGTTTATAAAATCCTTCTCTTGTATTTTTTCACCATCTAAATTCTTGTGAGATAATAGTAGCTTGTAACTATCACATACGTGAAGGTTGGAAAATTGTGTCTTTTATAAAACTTCCGTAGTCGCCCAAATGCAGGTTGGATTCATATCCTTTTTCTGGTCCTAAAAAAAAAACCTTGTTCTTCTTGTTCGAAGATACTCTTTACATATCGTTTTACCGTTTAATTCCGAAGTTATCTTTTAAATTTTGTTTTCCTTTTTCTTGAGCTGGGTTCTACGGCCCTCTAGTTTTTGAGCACTCTCTAAAGGGGTTGACTTGTTTAATATTAGTTGTCTATGGTAATTGACCTGTGTTATAAGAAACAGCATAGATTCGTCCAGTATTATCGAATATTTTTTAAGTTGATAGTATTCATTTTAGGG
>JABUQX010081972.1:5000-37426 GCA_015478945.1 Trachelipus rathkii
TTCGATATTTTAACTTTCTCCTTGAAACTGATTTTGCCTATATATATATATATATATATATATATATATATATATAGGTATATATATATATATATATATATATATATATATATATATATATATATATATATATATATATATATATATATATATATATATATATATATATATATATATATATAAGTTTCATAGGGATAGGCACTCGGGTAGAAAAATAATCAGATAAGTAATAATAAATAGATGAAGAAACTGCTTTGGTAAGACTTCTATGAAGAAATGAATTCTTAAAACTGCCTCGTCTCTCTCTCTCTCTCTCTCTCTCTCTCTCTCTCTCTCTCTCTCTCTCTCTCTCTCTCTCTCTCTCTCTCTCTCTCTCTCTCTCTCTCTCTCTTTCTCTCTCTCTCTCTCTCTCTCTCTCTCTGCCACTCTCGAAAACAATAAATAATATTTTTACTCTCTCTCTCTCTCTCTCTCTCTCTCTCTCTCTCTCTCTCTCCCTCTCTCTCTCTCTCTCTCTCTCTCTCTCTCTCTCTCTCTCTCTCTCTCTCTCTCTCTCTCTCTCTCTCTCTCTCTCTCTCTCTCTCTCTCTCTCTCTCTCTCTCTCTCTCTCGAACAAACACACATTTTAATATTGGGAAAAAAACAAGCTCTCTCTCTCTCTCTCTCTCTCGAACACACACATACATTTTAATATTGGGAAAAAACAAGCTTTCTCTCTCTCTCTCTCTCTCTCTCTCTCTCTCTCTCTCTCTCTCTCCTCTCTGTACGGAATGAAAGGGATGGGAAAAGAAATCGTATAAGAAATGAGATAATTATTAATATTGAAATTGTAATAACTTTTGAAATGAAATTGTACTTTGAGACGACCAAATAAAAGTGTGGTTAAAGAAGTCAAAGAAATCTATAACAACACAATGGGTACGATTGATTCTTAAATACATAATCTATTTCTACTTTACATTTTTATAATTAAAAAGAAATCGAAATAAATTTAATGATTAAACACTGCTCTACGTTACTAATATATCCCATATGCTAATACTCTTCCCCAAATATTAAGTAATATCAGGTAATATTAGTAAATGTTCAAAATGTTATTTAGAGTGGGATTTATTGATTTTTATTTCATCATTTTGTCTCTTTAATAGATGTTCATGTATTGTTTAAAAATGTTCATAAATGCTTGTAGTTGCTCAAACAATCTCTGTGAATCGGGTATGAGAGGGTGTCTTAGTTGTACAATAGTATTGGATTATGAGTGGCACGATGTAATGTGAGGGCAGACAGAAGTTAGGTTGTCAGTGGTAAGGTCATGTTTGTAGTTGTACAGTTCAATTGGTTAAAGTCATTTGTTTCTCAGATGTATAAGGATTTACAATGAAGGCATCTGATTTTATAAACACATTGGGGAATGTTAGTTGGTTAATTATGGTTGGTCTAAGAATAGTTTAAGGGGTAAATCCTGATGAGGTGGGGTTTTAAATTTGGGTGATGGTCTATTTAATTGTTTCAGAGGAAACTTGTTTAGAATGGGTAAGAGAAAGAGTTGTTAATTTGAGGGTTTATTGTGAGAGTTGAAAAAGGATTTTTTTGCTTTGTTACAGGGCACGTCTTATAATGTAAATGAGGGGTAAGAAAAGTTTGTTAAAAATAGAGAAAAGGTAATTAATTTCTAAGAATATGCTCTCCCTCTTTTCTACAAACTGAAATTTTATTAATATATATATATATAATTATATATATATATATATTATATAATATATAACTATATAATATATATATATATATATATATAATATATATATATAATATAGATATATATTATATATATAATATATAAATATATTATATATATAATATATATAATATATATCAATCAGATCATATCGTGTGTGAAAGAATAAATATGCCCGGAGAGCACTAATTAAAATTTACCAAGTACTAAACTCTACTTTACATATTGCATACGCTCTGTTTACCATATTGTATTTAACAGCATTTTAATGTTTTTTTAAATACCCTTAGAAGACTTGAGATATATTGAAAAAAAAGTTTGTTTTTTAATACACCATATATATTATAATATATATATATATACTATATATATATATATATATATATATATATATATATATATATATATATATATATATATATATATATATATATATATATATATATATATATATAATGATGCAACATGTTTTAAACATGTAGACTCAGGCTACGTGTTTGCCCCTCCAATATTGCTGCATTAGCTCAAAATCAAGACTCATGGAAGTTTTAAAATGTGACTGGACAGCAGTTGCCAATTTGGTGCATTTTGCAATAGATCTAGTGCGTTTATTGCTACTTTAGTGCAAAATTTTACTAAACGCGTGTTCTTGTTTTTACTGATTTTTTGAAGCGTCTAGTGCGTTTTTCATCAAATATTGGCATTTTGACTTTTTTTTAATAAAATCTAGTGCCTTCTGATATTTTGAGTTGGCAACACTGCATGAATCGTGGGTTTCAATTAGGATCTATAGCAGTGTCAAAGAGGGGAGAGAGGCTGCAAAGAAAATTGTGTTTATAGCACACAATTTAAAACTTACATCTTCCCCTCCACAAAAAAAAAGTACAACCGAGGAGGTTTCTCAGGAAAGGCCGCATAGCCGGACAAAAAGTTCACAAAATACACCAAAAAAACATGCACTATCTCTATCTGAAATTGAGGACGACGCAGAGACAGAAGATGAGTCAGGCTCAGACTCGAGTGATGATGAAATAATTTCATTACATGATACAGACTCTGAAGAGGAGTTCTTGGAAGATTAAATTTATGTAATCTGCTTTGTAAGCATTATATGTGTCTATTACCTATATATTAACAAAATTAACAATATTATATATATATTATATATATTTATTATTATTTTATATATATATTATATATAATATTATATATAGTATATATTATATATTACTATATATATAATATATATAATATAATATATATATATATAATATATATATATATATACGTTAACAATGGGGGGAAACCGGTCACAGAGGGGAAAACCGGTCACTTTTATATTCATAAATTTTTAGTAAATAAAAACATTTTTCAATTTGAGAAAAGTTTTTTAGTAGTAAATAGGATATATTTTAACATTATATAAAAAATTTAAGTAAATAACTTACACCTCCCAAGTCAAAAAAATTCCCCCCATTATTGAAAAAAAAAAAAAAATTTTAAATGAAAAAAAAAATTTCTAAGACCTGGTGAATCTCGTAGAATTAAGATCTCAGAATTTCGATTTAGATGAAATTTGGGAAGTATATTTTTAAACATTTTCCATGTGAAAAAATTTTAAAATATAAGCTTATTTTAAAGTTATCTAGGTTTTTTCGATTTCCGGGTTAAAACCGGGCGGGTCTGGTTTTTTTTTCAGGGGGAAAACCGCGTCAATATAACATATAAAAAATGCCAATTTTGTTTTTTTTAATCAATATTTTATTTTAAAAAAAAATTTTTTATGTATGGTAGACTATTAAACTTTGTTAATGTTTTTCTTATACCTTTTTTTCTTTTATTTAGATGTAAGATAAAAAAAAGTTCACGTGAAATGTGCGTAATACTGTAATATAAAGTGCCTATTTTGCTTGTTTGGTGCCAAATATATTATTATTAAAAAATATTAAAATTGATTGTCATAAATAAATTATAATGTTAAAAATTTGTTGCATCAAAAAAAGTTCACGTGAAATGTGCCTTCAGTAAGGCTATCTTCTTATCAATGAAGAGCCTGAGTTTCTCCATGTGTGAAAGAAATTTATTATTATTATTATTAGAAATTTATAAAAAATTGTCACAGTTTCTTTTTTTCAATGCTTATTTAGCATAAAAAAAGTGAAAATAAAATTTCAACATTTTGTAAAAAATCAATTGGAAAATGTCACTAAAATATAACTTAGACTTGTATTTTTCTATCCAAATTAACTTGCAAATATTGATGAGGATACTCTATTAACATTTAAATTATTAATATAATTGAGGGTTTGGACAGCACAAACCAAATAATATTTAATGACCGGTTTTCCCCTATGCCACTGACGGTGACCGGTTTTCCCCATATCATGTGATCTGGCAAACTGGAATTTTTATTTTCCTCATCAAAGAGTTCTCCAAGGATTACATTTTTATTGATATCGGCTTCACTAATCAACCGTCGTTATTCAAAAACGAATATTCATATACTTAAATATAGAATGTAACCCAAATTTTTATTTGTGCACTGATTCATTTAATACAAAAAAAAAAAAAAAAATTCCGATTTTTGACCAGTTTGTCCCCCATGGTTATATTCCGGTATATATATATATAATATATATATAATATATATATATTATTTATTTAATATATAGTATACATATAATATATACTATAATATATATTGTTTAATTTGTTATTATTATATTTAAAGACACAATACTTATATATATATGATATATATAACTATAATATTTTTAATATATATATATAATAGTATATATATATATATTAATATATACTATGATATATTTATGATATATATAATTGTTTAATTGTTATTATATAGGTTATGCCCTATATAATACTTATTTATATATATATATATATATATTATACTACTATATAATAATTATATATATATTATATATATATATAATATATATATATAGATAATATATATATATATATTATATATATATATATTATATATATATATATTATAATTAAGGCTGGCTAAAAAATAAAAAAAAATTTAACAATCAAAAAGATGCTCTCCATCTTACCTGGCTTTTGATGTAAAAACATTTATGAAGAAAAAAGTCAGTGGTTATTATTTTTACCTGATCCACTTGGTGTTTAAGCTGACAGATGTAAAATTTATGACCTTTTTAAGTATTGTTTAAAAATACAAAAATAATCATAAATGCTATTATAAATAAGCTCAACAACCCCCTCAATTAGGTACCAAATGATGCAGAATTAAATTTAGAACATGTTTTATTGAAATAAAATTTTTTCCTAAAAACCATATTTATGAAGTTATTGCCAAAAATCTAATTTTTTTAGTTTTTTTAGTTGAAATAGTGGCATATACTACAAAAATATGACAACGGATACTTTTAATATATTACTTCTATGTTCAAATTAACTATCAAGATATAAAATCCTTACAATTGTAGTGCAGTGGTTATTATATAGAAAACAGAAAATATATATTAAAAAACATTAAAAATTTAAAATCAACTTTTTGATTTGAAATTTTCTTAATTAATATTCCTGGACCTATTTTGTTTCGAATAACTCCATCTCTGTGGATCAGTGGTCCAACACAGATGCTGAAGCTGTCAGTAACAAGTTTTACATGTCTCTCAACATTTTGGCTGTGTCACTCATGTCATAACTTTTGTTTTTTCGATAAATTCAGGTATTTTATCTTCCTCAATCAGTCTCAAAACCGGTGGAATTGTGTATCATTGGGAAATTGGGGTCATTTTATAATAAAATACAGCTTTGAAATTAATCTTGGGCTTTAAAAACACTCTTACATCTTTATTCATTGAGGGATAATTACTTTCACTAACATTGGCTTCATTGTCATCATCACTCTCAACCGTTCCCCCTACAAAATCATTTTCACCATGAAAGTCTTCTATGAACCTACAAAAATGCAAAACTTTTATTAACCGCTTTCCTTCCTGACCTCTTCAATTCCTCGTCGGTTAACATGTCCCAATGAGAATTAAATTTTTCACTCTATTAGCAAAATAACTGTTATTAATGACCAGCAGTTGCTATCAAGTGTAATTGCTAGCATTTGAATCAGGAAATTTATTAATTCTTTGAATCACATTAAATGGTTTTTTTGGGACAGTTCTCTATTTATATAATCTAATAATCAAATAACCAACTAGGGAAAATACCACCTTTACTATAAAATTACCCAACACATTCTGGCATCGTCACTAAACCAATTTTCTTGAACACGACTTGACCTACTGTTTCACTACATAGTCCCTTCTCTTTAATACACACTTTTTCGCATCCTTCGGTAAATCTGACCACAACACTTATATCTCTCAATTTTAATCCTTCTCTCTAACAGCCAGCTCCATCTTGCCCTATGCGTTTTTTCTGGCACGTTGATCTGGCTGATTGGGGGCCTTGCGTCGCTTCTACGCTAACTATAATTGGAATGACTGCTTTGTCTCTGGAGACGCTTCAGCTTCTGCCGATAAGGTGGGAGCTGTAATCGTTAGATGGCGTAATGATGAGCGGTCTTGTTCCTTTCTTCGACTAAAATCTTTTTCTCCTCACGATCCATGTTGTTTGATCTGCTTGTTCTTGGCCCCATTCAGCTAAGACAGAGCATATCGGAGTGGAAAAAGTGTCTCGTCTTCCTTATCCACGGCTTGCCAATTTTCCACTTCAGCTAGAAATCGTTGCAGGGATACTCTTTGAAGAGCAAAGCGGGCTTTCATCAAATGAAAGCCCGCTTTGCTCAAGAGTTCAAGAATTGGTTAGGACGGTCCAGAATGTGTGTGGGTTCTTAAATAAGTTGCTCCAGATCGTTGAGAATGCTGAATGATTCGGCCTCCTCCCCACCTAAACAGTATGAGAGGATCAAACCATTCAGTGAGTGTTATGTACATTGAATCCCCTAAATAGAGGACCTCGAGTATTTGGATAGAAGATATAACACAGTCCGTGAGAAGTAGTTAAGTATTTTCAAAAAAGGCCAGTGGAAAATCTGTCTGTTAGAACAGTAGCAGAAGCACAAGATTATTGTAGTAGAAGGGAGAAAGATTTTAAGCCATAGAACATCGAAATTAGGAGATTCGAGATTCACGAGACATGTCAGAGGAGTATTTATGTTTACATAGACACATACTCCACCCTTTAGTTGGAAATTATGAAATAAGTTATAGTTGGATACATTAAACGAGTTAGAGGATGAATTATTAGCCATCTGAGTCTCACACAAGAGCAAAAGATTAGGGTTAGAGTTAGAGACTGGTGGTGCTGTTCCAGCGGAAAGCAGAGTTAGGTTTAAGCCGCGGAATTGGGTGAAATCAATAGAAAGCAGCCTGCCCTACGCGGCAAACTCTGCCCCATTCACACACACGCAACACACAACAAATAAAAACCAAAGCAAAGAGAGACAAAAAACAAAATGAGAAATCATGATAACTCCTTATTTCTCCTACTGACAGATCTTTCTGGCCTCTTGCCAAAAGCATCTCTAGCAACTTCTGTAAATCTGTCTTTTCTCCACTTATTTGATCTGATGGTTCTGTTGCTAATTCTCCAACAGAAAACTATATTCTCTATGTCTCAATACTAATACTTTCCCTCAGTTTTAGAAGTACGCACATGTCCAACTTGTTCCGAAAAAAGGAAGCCGCCTCTGACCTTTAACTATCGCCCATAGCTCTCGGCTTGTATTCTATCCAAGATCTTTATCACCTTCTCAACTCTCATTCTTTAGATCCATCTGGAATCTCATTCACTTCTTTCTGATCATCGGAAGCACGACTTTTGGGCGTTCGAGGTCTAATTGCGATATACTTTCCTATTTTAACCCAGATTTATGGTTTTCTACCCTAGGGGACTACGGGGAAGACTTGCGTGGTGGCGCTTACAGTATCCAAAAGCATTTGACTGAGGTATGGGCGACTCCAGTCACTTGCGTTATCTTCTCCTACTGGACAAATCTTTCTGGCCTTTGCCAAAAGCATCTCTAGCAACTTCTGTAATCGTCTTTTTCCACTTATTTGATCTGATGGTTCTGTTGGCTAATTCTCCAACCTGAAACGGCCAATGTTTTCAGCTCCTATTTTCCTCTAACTCAACCCTAGACGATTCTGGCATTCCTCTTCCTCTTCCTTCTCCTCTCAGGTATCCTATTGCCTTTTGCCTGTGAATACATCTTGACGGTGCATGGGCTCCCAAGAAATTCAATGAACTAGAGATGGCGGGTGCAGAGATGGGCATTCATCCTCCCCCAAATTTAAGGGAGTGTTGCTTCCCATGCTGGCCCCGCCCCCTCGATTCAACTATATTCTTCTATTCTCAGATACTAATACTTTCCCTCAATTTGGAAGTACGCACATGTCCAACTGCGTCCGAAAAAGTAAGCCTCTGTATCTTCTCTTTATCGCCCTATAGCTCTCATTGTATTCTATCTAAGATCTTTGAAACCCTTTCTCAACTCTCATTTCTGTATGATTCCATCTGGAATCTCATTCACTTCATTTCGGGCGCTCTAGGTCTATTGGCGATATTACCTTCCTATTTAAATATTTAGGTTTCCCTTAGGACACGGGGGAGACTTGCGTTGTGGCGCTTGACACATATCCAAAGCAAAATTCTTGGACCGGGTATGACATGCGTCACTTCTCTCCAGGCTCCCCTCTTTTGGGTGTTTCCTCCACTCCTTTGCTTACGGTATGGTCTAGTTTTCTTTTTCAAAAATCCCCGAGCCTTTTTCAATATGACTGTTGTTGGATGGGGAACTTCCTCTTCTTTTTTTCTCAGATTCAGTGTGTTCCTCAGGGTTCTGTCTTTTCTCATACTTTATTCCCACTTTTCATTTATGATCTCAACTGCACAGATCCAATCTATCAAGTCATATTGTTGATGGACTCTACCCTCCATTCTTTTGCTCACATTTCAATCCTGCTCCCTCTTTTACTTCTAAGAATTGCTTCTCGTCTTAATCTTTCTGACTCTATTCTCGCTGATCTGGGGACAGAATTTTGAGAATATGGGTCGCTTAGGAATTCTTATTGTCTCGTTCTTTTAAAAAACCAAACTTAACTTAACCCTCCCTCACTAACACACCTTCCAACTTTCCCTATCTCTTTTGACGTTCTCTCGTTCTCTCCTGTTGACAATATAAACATCTGCCTTAACATAAACAGAAAAATGTTTTGGGAAACCTCACATCCCAATGGTTGCTAGGGCGTGCCTCAAAGAAATTGGGAATTCTGTTTAGACTGCGGACTTTTTTTTTTTCCTCATCTCAGTGTACTCCAGCTATACAAGGGCCCTCATCCGCCCTTGTATTGGACGAGTACTGCCACCTCATATCTGGGGGGCGTTCCTGTTTTCACGCGGGTTTTTCGAGAGTCGGGGTCGAGTCAAAGGCCCAAAAAGGGCTTATTAAACTGTTCGCACTTTCCAGTTCATTGGAACTCTCTCATCATTGTTCAAGTAACATTGGTACTTAACTCTTTTTCTATAGGTACCGCCGGCAGGTGCTCGAGGAAACTTATCACTCGCTTCCCACCACCTTTATGACCCCCTCATAGCACAATGGGTGCATGTTCAGCACAATGAGTTTTGTGCTAGATAATTAGGGATAAAAAACAAAGACTTCCAGGCTATAAGTTCCGCTTGTGGAATTACTTCATCTGGTGCCCACCTCTTTCTGTGGAGATTCTTCTTTCCTTCTACAGTGATTATCTTTTAAATTTAATCCGTCTCTCACTTTTAAAGCCTTTCGTCTGTGGCTCATCTGGCCCGCCAATTTACGTTAGTGTTGAATAATTGAGGTGTTCCAACACCCCCTCCTTGAATAGGGCTCTGCTCTGCTGTGAGTGGTGGTAAAAAAAAAAAAAAAAGGTATTTAGTTGTAATTTGTATGATAGAAATACTTACTTGTCAATAACATGCTGCATTTTGTCTTTGGTGATAACTCCAAAATCTATCAATGTACCAAAGTAGCAGAAGCAATAGCTGCACCAGCTCTAACACTTATTTGATACCTGAAAGAAGAGATTTTTTAGTACTATGTATAAGAAAATAGCTTTCAATAGGAATTTGGTATGAATAAAAAGTGAAATTAATGAAGCATATTGATTTGTTAAGAATTTGTTTTTTTTTGTTTTGCTGTTTTGTACTTTTTTATGACACAAAGCTACATATTTGCCTGTCAACATTTCAACAAGCATTTCGTAAGCCTTGTTTCGATTTTGCTCAAACTTGACATTCTCCAATATTAATCCAGGATCTGAATCTGCATTACTAAATTGAAAAATGACCTCAGAACATTCAGCATCTGATTTCTCTATTTCTCCAGATGACTTGAGGGACTTTCTTCTTCAAAGTCCTTGAATAGAGCAGCTTGCTTTCATCTCAGAAGAATCCAGTTTACTAGCTTTCTTTGAACTAAGGACTTTCTTGAATAACTTTTTGAATTTGGCTTCGGAGTGTTCCTGGAACTAGCTCAGAAGCCGATTATTCTTGGAAAAAGGGTTTTTTATCCGGAAAATGGAAAATTCTATAAAAAAGTTTCGATCTGTACGTACTGGATGTTAAATATAATTTAAGTTGATCAAATGTAATCATATTTTTTAAACAACAGATCTAACTATGATGGTATACTCACCTCATAAAACCTGACATCTTCATCTGTCATTTTTAATAGAAACTTCTTTCAATTTCTGCTAGTTTCTTTTGGTTCTTTTTGAATGTATTTCAAATAGTTTATTTGCCTCTTCCATAAAACCGCTGCATCTTTTTCATATTTTTGTCCTCTTTTCCTTTTGTCATAGTTCACAAATTTAATAAAAATTTTCAAATGTTTTGTATTTTAGAGCTTTGCTTTAATTCCAATGACAGATATTGAATAAACATTATAATTTACCCATAGATTGAATAGTTCTACTCTACATCTCTCTGAACACTGTCTTCTCCTATAGTCTTTAAAGTAAAGACCATCTTTCAAGCACTTATTTTAAAGTGGGAGTTTTCCAAAAAGGAAATTCTTCTAAGGATTTAAAGCATTCATCCAAGTGGTATTTTTTTATTCTTATTATTAGCTGTGTTTTTCTTGTAGATAATAAATGTTAAATAAAATGAATCATTTTATTTAATTATGATAGTCATTTTCCAGCAAATGAGCATGAATACTTATCTTGGAAAAAAAGTCGCTTTCGTTTGTTAGTTTTTTGGAAATAAGCTTTTAAAATATGCAGTTTCTCCAATATAAAATGTCATAGAGCAATAAACAATTGTTTAAAATAAATTCTGCATCTTTTGGTGTAAAATCTATATACACATTGAACCAAATATTAAGCATTTTATGAAGAATTTAAGGATTTTTTACCTAAGAAATTTGACAATTTTCTTAGTTCTTTTATATAACTCAAGTGGGTCTGCTAAAACTGGTAACCACATGTTTTTTTTGTATAAATTTCATGTTGCATCAAAAGCCAAGTAAAATTAGAGGGGACACTTTTTATTTTTAGGTTTCGGCCCGCCTTAATATATATATTATTATATATTATATATATATATATATAAGATATAATATATATATATATATAATATATATATATATATATTATATAGATTATATATATATATATAATATATATATAATTATATATATTATAATATATATATATATATATATATATATAAGTTATATATATATGTATATTATAATAATCAGATCATTGTGAAATGTATAATTTATATGCCTCTAGAGCACTAATAAACTGTACTAAATAACTAAACTCTACTTTATATATGATATACCTCTTTTCTCTTAAATTTACCTGTATTTTAATGTTAAAATGCCCATAGAACCAGCATGAAAAAAAATTAAAAAAGTAATCTTAAAAAAAAAAAAAAATTTGGCCTTGTTTTTTTTTGTTTTTGTTTAAACGTGAATACCAACCAATATATATGATATATATAATATTATATATATATATATATATATATATATATAATATATAATATATATAATATATATTATTATATTATATAATATATATAATTATATCATACAAATATAGGATAATATATATATTAGGATATATATTTTTCTTTTTCAGTATCTTACTGGAAAATAGAGTGCTGATAGCTCTCATTCCCCTGGTCCGCTTCCCCAAAGAGGTCACAAACTTACTAACAATGGAATTTCTTTGTCAGAAAACAACCTCGCCACAAGAAAAACCAGAATCATTGTAATTCCACCAGAACGAATCGATATAGGACATGTAAGGTATATAATATATATATATATATATTATATATATAATATATATATATATATATATATATCTTATATGTATATATATATATATTATTTTATATAATATATATATAAATATTTATATATTATATTATAATATATATATCTATATATATATATAGTGATGCAAAAAAAAAATTTTCATTTTTTTCCCCCATTTTTTTTATTTTTATTAAAAACATTTTTCATGTTGTTTTTAGCTTCAATTATTTTAAATATGTACCTTTTTTACTCATCTGGATAATATTTTAGGATACAAATATTTATTAAAGTGTATAAATATTTAAAAATTCTATCCAAAATCAATTGGAGACTAAAAATATATTTTGTTTTTAAAAGTATATTACTGTATTCTATTTGAAATCAAATAGAGATATATATTTTTTAAAAGCATATATATATATATATATATATATAATATATATATATATTATATATATATATATATATATATATATATATATATAATATATATAATATATATATATATATATATATATATATATATATATATATATATATATATATATATATATATATATATATATATATATATATATATATATATATATATATATATATATAAACAGAGAAATTCTGTTAAAACTCATCAAGAAAGTAAAAAGGAGATTTTTTTTTCTTTTCTTGATCCATTTTCTCAATTTTCTGCCTAACTAAAATTTTGAAAATTTCATCACTTTTTCGTTTGCTTTATTTATTTATCTTTTTTTCCGACACGCAGCTTTTACTGCGTAGATGGTGTGATTTCTTTTTTCCCCTAAATATTACTAACCCCATAGAATCTATGGTTGCCAATCAGCATTTATGCTATTTCGCAATTTCAAGTTGATTTTAATTCAATTCATACTTTGAATACTTCTCAATATATCCCCTTTATATAACCTCTTATTCTTTGAAACTCTAAAGTAATATAACAAATAAACTACCGACTTTTTCTCCATATAGCCACACAGGAAGCTTCCCGCTATCAATCCTCCCATTTCTTCTCCCCCTTCTCCCACTCTCCAGCTCGTTCAGCTGGGCGCTTTGCTTGCTGAATCATTCTATTTTCAATTATGGTGTATATTGCATGTGGAAACAAAGAAGTGCGTTTTTGAGTTTTCTGGTAAATGTATTTCATTTTTTTTTTTTTTTTATCTTTTTTTTCTTTGTTTTAGTAGATTTTAGTTTCACACACAGAACATTCCCTGAAAAAGTTAATAAGAATCAATAATAAATACAGTTGTATCAGGAATTTTTTTTATAAGTGATAAGTATTCGTATCTGACCCTAAGGTAGAAGCATTTTGTTGCACCTCCAGACCAGGGACGCATTAGGTTTCACATAACCTTACACTACCAGTAAAACATTCATATTTTTTTTTTATAAGGTTAATTTTTTATAGTGATAACGCAAACAAATTTTAGATTTTTTTTTTTTTTTTGAAAAAAAAAAAAAAAAGCAGAAACAGTATTGGAGACAGAAGTTTTTTTTTTTAGTTCTGAATACTTAAAATAAAAGAAAAGAGAAAGTAGCTTTTTGTGGAGGAAGCGTACATCATAAACCTGATAGGTTATATAGCTATACAGTATATATTTATTTTATTTTTATTACATAGGTATATTATATTTTTCTTTTTACGCTCAAAATAGACATTTCAAAATGATACTATTTCTGGGTGGAAACCACTTTGTCACCCAGTCCACATGGCCGATTTTTTTTTTTAATTAGAAGTGCATAAATAGTTTTTTCTAGAATCAAAGCATGTGAGCCAAAATTTAAAATTACTAGTAATAAGATAAAAGATAAAACCAATAGTTAAGCAACGATTGAACCTTGGGAAACAATGTTTTTTTTGTGAATTTTGATTTTTATATTTTTTATACGTTTCTAAATAGACCTTTGAAGGAGCCTATTTCGGAGTGGCTGACCTCTTGTCGCACCACCCGATTGAAAAAAAAAAAATTTCACCTAAAAATATTGTGTTTTTTACCACATCCCTCACTTTAATTAAAACCTAGAAGTTGTGATGAAAGTCCCTTTTTTTTTTTTTTTTAATTTTAAATTTTTTTTCTTGCCCCTATTTTTTTTTTTTTTTTTTTTTTTTGAACTAATAGCTATATATGATTTTCTGTAAAACTTTTGTTTCCATTATTTCAGTAAAGCATGTATTTATTTTTTTGGAGAACAAAATTTCCTTTGTTATAGTAAAGCATAAAACTTAGTACCCTTAATAAATAATGGTAATTCTCCCTTTCTATAATTTTCTTTTGGGTGCGTAAAAATCGGGTTCAGAAAATGAATCTGGGAAAATCTATGTTTTAGTAAGGAACAGCCTAAATGAGAAAATTTAAAGTTGAAATATAATTTTTTTTAATAATGTTGGTTTGCCTTGTTGTAAAGAGCATGTATGGGAAAGTTAACACCAGCATATTAAGGATGTTCTATACGATGGGAAAAGGCTGGTTACCTTAGTTTAGAGTTTTAAAGTTTACCTTTTTGTTCAGGGCTTAAAATTATTTTTCTGGAAGTTGGAATGACTAATTTTTAAATTTTGGAAAATTTCCCAATACTGTTGATTCTTTTTCTTTGAGATTTTTTTTAAGCTAGATAGTAATTAGCTATTTAATTTGATTTTTGTGGAGATCAAATGCTTTAAATTTTTTTTATTTGTGTATTTTTTTTTGGAGTTCCAATATGTTAAGATAAATTTAATTTCTAAAAGAGTTAAGCCCGAGTTGAGCGAATACGGCAGTGAAAAATAAAACTGCTTTCTTCACTTCTGGGCAACATTTGAGGATATGATTTTGTATTTCTCTGTTTTATTTTTATATATTTTTTTTATGTCTTGTAAAATCATTTATTTTTCATGTTTTGTAATTCCTTTTTATTTTTGTCTTTAGGCACGAAATTACATAGTGTAATAATTTGTTCAAGTAATAAATCTGCAGTCTCATATAAGCATTTCAATTATACCCAGCCAAAGCCTATACTGTTTAACCTCAACCCGACCGAAAAGATGGTTGAGGATAGTGGCGATACTTTGAGAAACTCCAAAGAAATAAATAAAGTATCTGAAGAGCCATTGTGGGTTTCCTCCTTCTCTTTGCTTACTCTTGTCAAGTTTTCTTTCTGGTCGCTCCATATCAGCACTCGTTGATGGAGCAACTTCTTCCTCCTTTCTTGTTAATTGTGGTGTTCCTCAAGGTTCTGTTTTATCTCCAACTTTATTCTTACTTTTCATCAACGACCTCCTCAACTGTACTTCTCTGTTCACTCTTATGCCGATGACTCAACTCTCCATTCTTCCACTTGTTTTAAATCTGCTCCCTCTTTTGCATCTAGAGTTGCCTCTCGTCTTCAGCTTTCCAATTCTATTCTTGCTGACCTGGAGTGGGATTTCCCGGTTGAGTCACCGCAATTTAGTGAAATTCAACTCTTTGAAAACCTCAACTTTCTTTACATCTCACCTCGCTCAAAAACACCTCCTAACTTTCCTATTTTTTTCGACGGTTCTAACGTCTCACCTGTTGACAACATAAATTCTTGTTATTGAACATAAACAAAAAAATTGTCTTGGAAACCTCTATCACAACGGTTGCTAAGGTGGCCTCAAAAAGAAGCTGGGAGTTCTTTTATCTTGAGTGAATTTATTTTCTTCTGCACAGCCTACTCCAGTTTATTAAGGGCCTTATTCGCCCTGCTTGGAGTACTGTTCTCATTGGGGGGCTCTGGTTCCATCCTAACATTGGATAGAGTTGAGTCTAAAGCTAAGAGACTAAGAAACTTTCCCCTATTTCAACTCTCTTGACCCTTCTATTCTCGCACGTGACGTTGGCTCACTATCTTTTCTATAGGTACTTACAACGGTAGATGCTCAGGGAGTTGGCCCGCTCGCATTCCACCTCCATTGCGTCGCCCTCGTAATACAAGGGGTGCCATGCTCTCGCATGAATTTTGCGTGAGCATCAAAAATCCCAGACTCGTTCATTGTGGTGCCTCCTTCTTTCCAGCCACCTCTGTTCTGTGGAATTCTCCTTCGCCATCTGCTGTTTTTTTTCTACTTATTTAATCTTCCTCTCTATTATAAACTCGAGTCTCGCTCACCTAAGAGATTTGCGTTAGGCCTTGGGTGGATTTTTCTGATTTGATTCCTCCCCCTCCTTGAATAATTAATGAACTGGAGAAAGGAGGCCCGAAGGGAATGTGAAGTCGTTAATCTGGTAAAAAAAAAAAAAAAAAAAAAAAAATCCAGAAATAGGTCAAGAAAAGAAGCATAATGCAAAGCTACTACGTATGTGCCAGTAAACTACACAAATGCCATAGTTTTCACAAAGGTAAACCATATTTTATACTCAATTTTTTTTTCTCACATATGAAATTTGAAAAATTTGAATAACATTTTTAAAATTAATCGCTAAGCAAATAAATACAATTTTTTGTGATTGATGAAAACTAATTTAAAACAGTATTTTGAAACTGTGATTAGATTAACTCTCATACAATTTTGGGGTATCAAATTTAACACTTTAATAACTATTTAAAATATGGCGGGAGATAATGAAACCACCACCCCCTCCCACACCAACCCAAGCTCAGCCAATTGCTATCATAACCCAGGTCTCTAAACCAGACTTGTTTCTAGCTGGGAGAATCAATGGCAAGTGGCAGGGTCCTTCTTTATCCCAGTGAGCTTCCAACGTTAGTGAAAATATCCCTCTGAAACACTGTGTTTCAGAAGCATCAAAGTTAGCTCAGGCTCAAAACCAGATTAGTAATGACTTGAAATCTGAGATTCGCTAGTTTTTAAATGCAAAACCGGAACTCTTTCAAGTACCCACATTAGATGCTCTCCTCACTCTTCTTAAGAGTTTCATTTTCCCAGATAAAGCTTTATCACCATATGATGCAGTGCAACAAGTTAGAAATTTCAGATGGTCAGACTCTGATTCATTAACTTCTGCTGCCCTTTCCCTGCAACAACTGTATTCAGATTTTTTTGATACACTAGCTAAAGATTTTTTTCAAACCTGAAGAAAAAGTTATCACCCCCACTGCTTTCTGCCATTTTTTCACTTTTCTTCCTGAGAGCCTGAGATTTTTAGAAGGGATTACAAAAAAACATTATGACCCAAAGTTGGAATTACATCAACAAATACACAATTTATTAGAGAAATCTGAGGGCTGATTGAATGACCCTATAAGAAATATGTTGCTGCAACCGAACCTTAATTTCCAAAAATCTGCACCTCAAAAATCACAAAACTTTGGCCAGAGACGAAAAATTTCGCATCCCCCCTGCAATTTTCAACAAAGAAACTTCAATAATCATTCAAAACCTCAAGCTCAACCTTATCAAAATAGGCAAAACTCACAGCACCAGTATACCGCTGTGTGTTTCCATTGTGAAAGAGGTGGTCATACAACTTCATACTGCCCATTCAACCCCTTTTGTAGAAAGTGCAACGCCCCCCACAAGAGAGGATCAAGTGCTAATTGTAAAGATTTGAGATGGTATCCGAACGATCCTAATAATCCTTTAAAGCATGTTCCTATTACTGATAAAATAAAGCAAGATATTATCCAAAAAGATGAAAAGGAATTGGAGTTTATCGTCAAAATTGCCAGGGAGTAAAACCTCAAAAGATATCAAACAACCATCAAAGATCACAAATGAATCATACAAATTCCTGGAGACCTGAACATACATCATACACCAGAATGGCGGAGCCAACAAGTCAACAACAATCACTTCAAGAAGAAAAATATTTTCAAGAAGAAGAAATTTTTTTCTATGACTCAAATGAAGAACAATATTATGATGAGGAGCAGGATTTTCGATTTTAAGAAGAGCAGGAAACCAAGAAGCACCTTCCCTCCAGACTCCGATCCAAGCTAAAGCTTGTAATAACTCCCATATAAATATGATTTCATGTAGAATGCAAAACACTAATCATTTTTCCTTTAGCAAGGTTACTCCCCATAATAATGGTATTATAAATCAAAATGTAGTTTATCCATACCCCATTAATTTTAATTTTTCAAATATTTCTGCACCTAAAGACCATATTATAATTAATATTGAAGATAATTGTAGGCATAATTTTTTAAATGAGCACCTTAATACTGCATGCACCAAATATTAAACTAATTTCTACAAGAATTTTATAACTTAAGAACAGCATATTTTTCAAGGTGTAGCAAACACCATTAACGAAAATAGAATAGTTAAGGTAGAAGACACACCTCACAGTCCCAATGGGGAAGCAGATACCATTAGTGGAAATAAAATAGTCAAGGTAGAAGACATACCGCATAGTCTCAATAATGCACCACTGAGAGAACAAAAATCCACTGCACTAGAGTTTCACAAACTCCAAAACAGGACCATATTGCACATTTTCATGAGAGAATGTGGAATATGGGCCTGTCTCCAACCACTATCCCCATTTTTTTTCAGCAAAAATAGCACCACTGAGAATATTATATATAAATCAGAGTGCTATTGGGAATACTTCTAGCAACGCGATTGCAGGTGAGAATCAGAATAGTAGTAGAACTCGCAAAAGAGACATTACGCAAGCCCAAATAGACATGGTAAACAGCAAATACTGGAAAAGTGTAGTAATGACAAATCATTTTGGTAATTGTATGGCACAGGGGAATGCCGAGGTAAAAAGCAGAAAGGAAAGAAATGTCAATGTAGTAGATAGAACAGAGAAGCAAAGTATAGATAGAGATAACACACAGATTGATATGGTGAATAGGTTGGTAAATGAGAAGTGCACAATTAAAAATAGAAAAGTAAAGAACTCTTACACAAATAATAATAATGAATATAGCCAAATTCATAACAATATTTTATACAAACCAAATACATTAAGGCATATTTTCTCTAATTCTAAGCATGCTCTTTCTATTCCTCCTGCATTTTTTAAAAATAATACTGTAAACAAAATTCAAGACTTATTATTCGAGTTTCATGATAGCACAAATTCTTTCTCAGATTTAATAAATAATTTTAATCTCTCCACCATTAACTTTTCTCCCAGAACTTTGCTCTCAACCTTTTGCATGCCTCAAATCTTATCAGTAAAAATTTGTCACAGGCAGGGTTGGCATAAAACTGTTTTTTTTAAAAAGCCCAACCCACCCCAGTTTTTTTTTCTATTTTCATAAAAAACCTGGGTAAAATTGGGCAAAATCAAAGGAACTTGACACTTACGATGCTTTTATATATATATATATTATATATATATAATATATATATATATATATATATACTATATAAATATATAATATATATATATAATATATATATAATATAGATCATAACGCCTGCGGCATGGCAAAATTGTTTGTATATTATTATTAAAGGTTCTTTCTGTTGGTCAAATTTGGTGCCACCTAGTGCATTAAAATTTAAGGGCATTGCATTTTTTAAGTTTTGTTGGTTATGTTGTCACTTGTCAATGTGTTCAGCAATTTAGCAAAGGTCATGTCACTCATGTGGGTTTCGAAAGTAACACCTGTCACCTAGTATAGTGGGTGTTTTTGAGTGTGGGATGTCTTGGCCACAGAGCTTCAGCTTAGGGCTCTTTTTCGATTCCCCTTTTGTCTGGAGTGAGCAATGTTACTGCTGATAAATAATAATATATTAACAAAGAGCATTTAACTAGTAAACTAGGATTAAGAAAGTTGAATTTAATACTAAAGAAATTAAACGTAAGATTATTTCTCAACTTCTATTCTTCCTTAAGTCAGTTGAATTTTATCCTTCATTTTTACTTTTCTTTTTATATAAAACCCAGATGTGGGTTTTTTGATGTTTTTTTTCAAGGTGGGGTTTATTGAAAAAACCCATTGGGGACAACCCAGTTGTCCCCAATCGTGTGCCAATCCTGGTCACAGGGCACTCTCCCTAAATCTCCTACTATTTTCTCAGAACCTTCAATCTCTTTTAATGAGGCAACATTTGCCACTTCGCTACCGCCTTCTAATAACTTTGATTCAGAGCAATATGAATCAGTCCAAGGACCTTCACACAACAAATTTTTTGAAACTCATCCTCAAACATCACATAAAGCTTCTCATTTTTCAAATCTTAGTCTCACCACAACTCAGAGACCACCTCATGTAGGGTTTCATTCATATGTATCTCCAAAAGAGTCAAATCCTTCCTCTAATTTCACCTCTGATCACAAAATTTTTACAAACTCTGTTGCACCAGAAATAACTCTGTCTTTTTCTTTCACAAACGATACTGATGGATGTAAACACAAACTCTCAACTTCTAATAGGTCCTGCTTATTTTTTAGAAACTGATATCACTTTCGATTACGCAACAAACGTTTTTTATTAGACTCAGGGAGTAATAGTAGTTTGGCCAGACACTCTTATCTTAGAATTAGAAAACAATTTGCCATTAATATACCTCTTCCAAAATCCCACATCACTTTAAAATCAATCATTGGGGATATTTTTGATCAAATAGGAACAACAATTTTATTTATACACATACAGAACAGAGTTTTACCAATAAATTTCATTGCCATAGATGATAAACTCTGTGGGTTTAATTCAGATTTTCTCTTGGGGACAAATTTTCTTACCCATCCAAATGTTAGATTCCAAACGCATAAAAATACTCTCTATATTGTATGAAACTCTTGAGTACATTTCAATGCCCCTGATTCCAATATACCCAAAAAGGCAAATTCTTCATAACACACAAGTAAATCCTAATTCATCTCTACCACTTTATTCTCAAGGAACAAGCTTTGTAAACAATTTAATGATAGATAATGACACTCATTATAATCTATCCATTATAGAAAATGCAATCCTTCATCCTTATTCTAAGACCATTCTCTCTGTAAAAGCACGCTCTCCTACAAACACTCCTCCTCTAGATCATCTTATTCTTAGTTCTGAAAACTCATATCTTCACAACTATCTTTTCATAGGTAGCGTTTTAAGTTCTGTTAATAAAGGACATGTTCTCTTGGATATCATAAATGTCGGCAACGCAACACACTTTGCAAACAAACACCTTTCTGACAATAGCTAATCCTCTTTTCACTCTCGATGCTCCATTTGAATCTTTGCAAGTAAATTTAGCTACTGAAAGGTCTCACTCTGGCACAACTAAGAAAGGCTTACAAGGAAATAATTCAAGAACGAAGAGGATGAGTGCGCAACTTTAACAGATCCTAATCAACTGGAGGAGTTATTAAATCTTCTCATGAACTATAAAGACATCATAATCTTATAGGACGACGAAGTACCAGTTTGTCCCCTAACAAAATTTAGCATCACATTGAAAGAGGATGCACCAAAGATGATCTATCGTCCTCAGTATAGGCTCCCCCATCGGTAGTCACACAAATTGAAGAATGGGTGGAATCTTCTCTGAAAAAAGGATATATCCACCCCATTTCTAACCCACACTCAGCTCGCTTTTGGTGATTCCGAAGAAGAATTCAGAGATACCCCGTATTTTCGCAGACTACCGATTTCTGAATTCTCACACCGTTTTAAACAGATTCCCCAAACCTTGTATTAACGACATACTCAGCTCTCAAGGTAACAGCACCATTTTCTGCAGTCTGGACCTCAAGGATGGGTACAACACGATTGAAATTGAAAGGACACTCAACCTCTTCTTGCATTTAGAACCACAAGGGGACAATATGCCCCCACCAGGTTAAATTTCGATTTATCAAATGCACCAGCAGTCTTTGCAAGAACAATGGAGCTAGCTCTCTCTTATCTCTTAGGTGATGCTTGTAGAGTATTCTTGGATGATGTCCTCATCTTAGGAAAATCCTTCGAAAATCATCTAGAAAATTTGAAAAATGTTTTCAATTCTTAAAGAAAACTCAGGCTATAAATGAAATTGTCTAAATGTCGTTTCTTTAGGACTAGTTTACTTTTCTTAGGTTTCAAAATTTCAAACAAAGGGGGATCTCTCCCGATCCTATTAAGTTAAAAACTCTTACAGCTTTCAAGCCACCGACAAACATGTCTGAAACTAGGTCAATCTTAGGTTTCCTAAATTAATTTTCTCATTTACTTTCAAACTATTCAGAAACTATGAAGCTGATAGCACATTTATTGCATAAAAATACTTCTTTTATTTGGGGTCCTGAAAAAGAAAAAGCTTTCTTAACCCTTAACCCATATATGCCCAGAAATAATTTATGTTTTGGGAATCGCTTTAAATTTTAATATATCATGTATTATGATATTGTATGACCAAAATTGTTAATCAAAAATTTTTGGAAAGGTTTTATTGAAAATTAGGGCCCGATTTTATGCGTTGCGTGAACGCATCATTGGGCATCCAACATGCAACTGATGTTGCGTGAACGCAACACTGGGCCATAGAGCTTACACCATTCTTTATCATTTTAACACCATTTTACTTTTATAATGAAATTAAAAGTATAAAAATAAAAGAAAAAAATTATTGTTAAATAATTTTACTTATCAATTGAATGTAAAAATGAACTAGAAAATTGATCAAGCAGAGCAAAACTGATCTTCTTTAGTGTGATATTCAACAGAACATTTCAAATGTAAAGGAACGTTACATTTTGTTTAAATATATAGATATAGTTTGGCTATGACATTTCTTACATCTTCGCCTTTGTTTTGCCGTACTTTCAACAATGTCATGACTCACTTGGTCATATCGTTTCTCTGTATTTATGGTACATACACTCAACAAACGTTGCTTTCCAGGATTCTTAAGTGGGTTTCCATATTTCTTGAGCCAGCATTGTACAATTGACCTAGTGAATGTCAGCATATCGTATTAATATCCTCCCTCTCGAGCAAAAAGCCAGGCATTGTTAACATACATTTAGGCTATCATTTAGCAGAGTAAAGGAAAGTACCATTTCTTTCCACGAATTGAAATTCGGTAATGGGAAATGTTTTCGTCCATCCTGTCAACTCCACCCATATGTTTGTTATACATATGAATCTAATTTGGAACAGATATATTTATTCTCTTTCTTTCGGCTCCTGAGTAGCGCTCTGCTTTTTTTCAAAGGGAGCACTCCATGTAGATTAGATGTAATACACACTGATCCATTATCGTTCAAACTGGCAACTATTAAATTAGAATCTCTATCCAGAAGGTGTTCTTCAGCACCCTGTAGTAGTTTTCCAAATCGCTTATTGTCAGTTAATGGACACCTCTCTACTCTATTTCTTCGTACATCAGGAAATGATGGCTTATATAAACACTTCTCAAAATTGTTCTCATTATGAAGAAGATCCTCAGTGTTCCACTGCCGCAATTTTAACTTATTTGACAAAGTTTTGGCCTAACAACAGATTCTGGTATTGTCGGTGAAGTTGTAGGTCTAAGAACAGATCCTGGTATGATGGAAGTACTTTTTACTACTTGAAGCCTGAAGAAGAATTTTTTTCGGCTGTTTTCCCTGGCAAGTTTTGCAATATATCTTCTTCTTCATCCCATGAATTTTCATCGGTGATACCATCATTTTCTGGTGGTGAAATGTAAATACACACTTCTTTCCTAGTTTCAATAACGATGTCCTGAGTTTCTTGCAGTTCTAAATCATTTTCATCATCTGACTCGTTTTTCTCTAATTCTTCTAAAAGCTGATTCAATCTCATACCCTTGAAAAATTGATTATTTTTATATATATATATATATATATATATATATATATATATATATATATATATATATATATATATATATATATATTTTTATGTATATTTTATATATATATTCCGAAGCCTTCGTTCGGTGAGGTTGTGCTTGACCTAACATATTTCGAGATCCATGGGTTGGAGGAAGGCGTCTTGTGTCTATTTTATGGGATGCCCATGGCTATATATGGCATGGTTAGTATCTTTGAAAATAATCAAATGGGAGGACATTTTTATTATATAAAGTACATTCCTGATAATTTGGAACATTACAAATTACTATCAGTTTACGCGATCATGTATAAATATATTCATAATTATGCTTCAACTGTTTGCCTTATCTTCGTTTGTTACATGCCTTGTTGCTTGTAGAAAATGTTCAATTTCAAAATCATACCAAAATAAATCCTAGAGAAGAATAGACAAGTAATACATCAGATTCACTCGTCACATTATCTGAGAAGACACTGAATTTTGATTGAAGCCAAATTGGAGCCTCGTGTGACTTACAAGTTCAAAAGAGAAAAGAAACTTTTCGTGTTGGGTGAAGGTATCAGTGGGCATAAATGGGTTAAAGATAAACTTTTATTGCAACAACAAATGTGTTATCCAGACTATAACAAACCTTTCTTCATAAACTCTGATGCATCCAATGTTGCTCTAGGAGCCGTTCTATTTCAATTGGAAGAAAACAACAAGGAAAAACCTTTGTCATTTATTTCTCGCTCGCTTTCCAAAGCAGAAACTAATTACTCCACCAGCGAACAAGAGGCTCTTGCCATAGTTTTCGCTTTATGCAAATTTTGCAATATAATTTTTGGCTATGAGGTAACAATTTTCACAGGCAATCAGGCTATGATCCACCTCATCAGGCATGGGCAGTTGTCCGGCTATTTAGAAAGGTGGAACCTTTTCATTTCGCACTTTAATCCTAATATCATCTTTAAGCCTGAAAAATTAAATATCATTCCTGATTATCTCAGCAGAAATCCCCCCCCACTTCATACTTTAGCTCAAAATACGATCTTACCTACCACACGCTTCCACCTTACAAAAGAAACTTTTGTAATAGAGCAAAAAGCGTGCAACAGATTAAAAGATCTTTATAACTTGTCCAAACCTCTACTCTCCCACAATAAACCTCTTGATCAGCAAGATACTTCCGCTGACACTTTTCCTCATGTTCTTATCGACGACATTCTTCAATATGCTACTCAAAATGGGAATTTTCTTATACAAGTTCCAGATTCAATGATTCACTCTATCATTGAATTTAACCATGATTCTTTTCCTTCCAGGCATTGTGGGGTAGAAAGAAAAGTCCACTGCATTAGAGAAAAATATATATTCTCCAAACTATATACTCTGGTGAAAGAACATTGTCATTCCTGCCTCTCTTGCCAGAGAGTGAAAGGAAAAACACCTAAAAATGCTGCAATCAAAAGCTATCCTCTCCCATATGAGTCATTTGCGAAAGTGCATCTGGATGTACTGGGACCATTACCCCCCTGCAAGATAACAAAAGCAAAATATATCTTGGTTATAAAAGACAGCCTCACAAGATATGTTGAGCTGGTCCCTCTCCTTCAATACACAGCAAAAGATGTTGCCCAGGCAATCCTGGAGAGAATTATATGCCGGCACAGCACACCAGAAGTGATTTTGACGGACTGAGCTCCGGAATTTACGTCACAACTTTTCAAGGAGATATGCTCACAGTGGGAAATTAAAGCGGTAAATATAGTTGTTCGCCATGCTCAATCTAATAGCTTGGGAGAAACAGAAATGTTGAAGATTGCTTGCAAACCACCTCAGACATTATGTGAATTCCAACCATGATAATTGGAGTAAGTTAATATCTTTCACTCGGATAGCTATCAATTCTACTTTCAATTCTTCTATTGGTTGTACTCCTCATTTCCTTTTATATACTTATAATAAGAGACTCCCCTGAATCTCCCTAATTATGTTTCTCCTTTCACAAAAGGCTCTGAGCATCAAAAATCTATTAATGATTACATTAAAGATTTAGCTGAAAGGGTCAATCTAATTAGAGACCAAGCTTACCAACACCTTCAGCAAGAAACAACAAAACAGATGGATAGGCAACAAAAGCCAATCCACACCTTATAAAAATTGGTGATTATTCTTTCCATATTAGGATCTCATAAACAACAAAACAACTCCCCTAACTTTTTGATTTGCCGCAGGGAATTTTTGCTATCGACCCGCTCGTAACCGGGCAACAAGTTGCTTTATCCATGTTTCTAAACTCCAAAACCTTTTATTGTCCATAGAGATAAGTTATTAAAAATTTCAAACTTAATCGATAGAGTACCCATGTTTTAAAAATCAGGAAATAATACAGACGAGGTCCCAGTTGCAAAGCCACTTCCTAAAATCATATTTCTGACTGAGTGTGACTCAAATCAATTTCTCTCCCTCTGCACTCTTTCTCCCTCCTCCTCCTCCTTGTTCATTCACGATTTAGCATTCATTGAAGTTACTTCTCCATCTCCTTCTTGTGGTCTACTGATTTTCACCAAAACCCTCCCTCTTATCCTTGAATGTTTGCCACACTTTCCTCTTTTGATCTCTATATGTTTTTGGCTCAGTCCTAAAAAATCTTCCTTTCTGGCCCTTCCATCTTTCATCATTTCTTCTTCCCCTCTCTTTTGCAGCCTCCTTCTTATTTCTCTTCTTTTTCAGCTGTCGTCTTGATCAATTTGATATTGCTCCACATCCTGAGCTTGTTTGTATGTTTCCTATTCTTTCAGCCACTGTCTCACAATACCGTTTTTCCTCTTTATTGCCTCCTTAACTCTTCTTCAGTCACCACTTTGTGTGTTTTTTTTCATTACTTCCTTACCACGACTCCTTTGTCAGAGGAATAAACATGTCTGTATCCTCATCTTGTTCCTACCTTTTTTAATTGTTCTTAAGTCTTCATCATAATTTTCTAATTTATCCCTTTTCTTGTCACATTCCTTCAGTGGCTTCCCACTTTAATCACATTTCCTTTTTTTCTTTATTCTGCAGCTTTTCTGCCTTCACACCAAAAATCTGTTCCGAATCAATGTTTACTCCAGGGTATTAAACTTTAAAATGGGGTTGGTTCCCCCCTTTCCTTATCCTACTATCAGACCTATATTATCAAAGTCTATAATGTATCTCTTGGATCGGAATTCTGCTTGGTGATATTCCATCTTATACCTTGCGAACCTACTGTGAGTCTTTCATTTGAAAAAAAAATGTTCATGATATTCTATCCCTGACCTCAAGACAGAAATCTACTGCTCTCTCCTTCAATATTCTTTATCTCCTCTCCATAATGTCCTACCATTGTCTCCACCCGTCTCTTCTCCTTCCCCCCACTCGGGCATTGAAATCTCCAATCAGCAACAGTACATCCCTTCTCTTCTTCCGTCTTCTACATTCTCTCTCCAACATTTCCATGAACTGTCTTTTTTCCTCTTCCCGGTGTGTCCCTGTTGCAGCGAATATACCTGATAGAAGTGGTACCTCTTTCCTTGATTTTAAAAAGTGCATCTTATAAGTCTTCGTCGTGTAAGACTTCTATAGTCTGTATGAATGGGAACATCTTCGGCCCTATGTATGAAGCTACTCCATGCTTTCTGATTCCCTCCTCTAACCCACTTTATGATATCTATACATATCCTCTATCACGATACTCTCTACCTCTCCTCTCATTCGCGATCTTTGCCATTCCCACAACGTCGATCCCCTTTCCACATACGGCAATACTTAAGCATAGCGCATCTAATCTTGACAACAATTATTCAAGTTTCCCTGGTCCAAAATCGTTTCCGGGGTCGGTTACCTAAAGGTCTGTCTATTTCCGAGGCTGATCCTTGAGTATTACAAGATATTTCTATATATTATATAATAATATATATAATAATATACTATATAATATATATATATATACTATATATATATCTATATATATATATATCATATATTTAAGAAATCTGGAAAAAATAAATTTGTCCATAAAAATATAAAAAAAGAAATGTCGAACCCAGTGTGGAGTTCCGTTTGTAGGATGTAACGAGTAATGGAAAAATAAACGTTACATTCTCTTAAAAAGGGTAGCTTTCCGTGTACAGTCGTTACATTTTAAAACGTCTTGAAAGAGCGTTACCGTTACTCGTTACATTGTAACACCACGTTACACCTGTAACACGTTACTGCACTCTGTATATGTATATATATATATATTATATATTATATATATATATATATATATATATATAATATATAATATATATATATTATATATATATATATATATATATATATATATATATATATATACTGGTATATGAGAGAGAGTGCTTGTGGGCAAATGTTCACGATCGCAGTTAAACATTTATATGAATGTCAGAAAATTTTACCTATGGAAAAAAATAATTTTATAATTTACTATTACAAGTAAATTTTTAACCACATTTTTATTTTGAAATCAAAAAAAATTTAGGCCTAGATTTTATTCACTCCTTTTATATTTAAAAAAAAAGATAAAAAAATAAAAAAATTCAGAGCCTTATTACTTTTTTTTATCTATTGGTAATTTTCACATCAAACTAGACTTTACTTTGTAATACTTAGCCTTCTAGGCCAGGTGTCCAGCTAAATTAGTGAGTGAAGGGTATAATAATGCTGAAAGGAAAAATAATAATAATAATAATAATGCTAAGAGGAAAAATATTAGTAATAATAATTGAAAAAAAAAAATAAGTTCAATATTAGTACCGGTTATTGGTATTGAGTGTTCGCTAACAGCGTGATTTACATTCCTTTACAAATATTGCAATTACACAATGCTATTGTTAGGAACAAATTTGCTGATTGAAAATTGTTACATATCTATATATATATATACTATATTTCTATATATATTATATATATATATATATATAATATAAATATATCTATAGAGAGTATTTAGGGATATATATTCTATATATATCTATATATAATAGTTATCTAACCATTAAAAATGTATTTGTTTACATAATAATGCGATGAAGCTATGCCTACATGGAATATTTAAGTTTATTAAAAGATTAGATGGTGTTTCTTATTATCCTTTTGTAATTAGTGGTATCAGCGAGAGAGATTGATTTAGAGAGACTGATTTATTAAAAACACTTAGAGGAATTAAAATACGGGAATGGTTTCATTAAAGTGATTAGTTTTAGCCGAAATTAAGACTTCGGAGAGTGCTTACATTAAAAAAGTTAAAACATCAGGAAACTATTCGATGGAAAACATTATTTAAGGTTATTGTGTGGTACATGTTTTTTTTAAACTTATATTATATATACGAAAAAAAATTAATTTATTATAAACGAACTTGAGATTTATTAGAAGCACTTAGAGGAATTATAAAATGGAGAATGATTCAAATTAAGGAGATCGATTTATAACACTTAGAGGAATTAAAAACGGGGAATAGCTCAATTAAAGCCAAAATTGGGCACTAATGATGGAAACATTATTTATGGGTTATCACAGGACAAGCTTTCGTCTAAGTTGTTCATTAGACCTTTATCAAGTAAGGGAAGGACTTCAACTACAGATCAAATGAAGGGTTTGTGGAATTAGTTGGTTGGGGTTTTTTGGTTATTTAAGTCTGTGAAATATTGAATGATAACAGTATCGGTTTGGATGTAGTTGAATGTAAACTGACCAGGTATTTTTATTAAAGTTTGTGGTAATTGTGAATATATAGAGTTTTGGCTTTTTTCTTTTTTGGGTATGGCTTATATTTTTTTATTCCTACGCTAATAAACAACATAGCATCCCTCCATATCTTCATGCTACGAATTACCCCATACATTCCAACAATCCCCTTTTTGTAGACACTTTACTTTTCATGGAAAGATTCCCCATTGCTTAAACTACTCAAATATACAGAAAACCCAACCTTCCCCCCACCTTACATACAACATGTATTGCTGCCCATAACAAGAAACACAAAAAATAACGTACTTTAGAACTTCCCTATAACTGAGAGCCCTCCACATATGTCCACTCAAATCTTCAAATTCCTGAAACACATATCTCTACCTCAACTTTTACAAACTCAAATACCCACCATCCATATAAAAGCTTACAAAAACGCAAAAAAAATACTACCAAACCTAAAATGAAAATGCCAATACACCTAAAAGATTCCTTCCTCTGCCTTATGAAATCAACTGCTCCACAAATAGAGTAATGTGCCATACTCCATTGCCATTATTCCGCACTCGGTGATTTCCCTCCAAACACACCTTCATGTCACCTAAATACAAAAATCCCCCCAAAACAATGCATTTACCAATCCATGCCACGACTGCCCGCTTGCCATTTACATAGGAGAACAATGACTGGGCCTGACGTTTAAATCAGACAGAACTGACCTTACCAACGATAACATTAATTTCATCTCTTCCAACACAAATAATAAATAGTAAACACCCAAAATGTCAATAAAAGCCATACCCAAAAAAGGAAAATAGCCGAATCTCTATATTCACAATACCTCAAACTTAATAAAATCCCTGTCGTTTACATTCAACTACAAAGCCCAAAACCTCGGATTATACTGTCTAATCAATCACAAATATTTCACAACGACTTCAAATAACCAAAAAAAAAACAACTAACTAACTTTCCCACAAACCCTCTTTTGATCTGGAGTTTGACAGCCCTGTCCCTTTACTTGAAAACGGGTCTATGAACAACTTAGACGTAAAGCTTGTCCTGTGAAGCCTAATAATGTTTTCCCATCGATTAAGTGCCCAATTTTGGCTTTAATTGAGCCATTCCCGTTTTTAATAATTTCTCTAAGTGCTTTTAATAAATGAACCTTATTTCTATTATAAATCCACTAATTACAAAAGGATAATAAGAACACATCTAATCTTTTAAATGACACAACTATTCTCATTACGCCAAGGGTCTGACATTTATTAATATCTATATAGTATATATATATATATATTAATATATATATATATATATTATTATATAAATATTTATATTATATATATATATATATATAATATATATTGTTGCCGGACACTCTAATCAGTCTGCGACCCACACTGAGAGTCGCCAAAGCAGCCCCCGGACGAAACGCCAACTTTATCGTGACAAAGCTTCAACTCCTTCAACAACGAACATCAAGCATCCCTCTATTGCAGGTGGTTCCAGTCAACTCACTTACTACCTTTCATATTGGTGACACCAGAGTGACAAAAACCCCCCTTCTCGTGGGTGCGAACACCAGCAAAGCAATCATAACACATCAATTCAAGTTTCTTCTGCTGGGCGCTGCTCTGTTTGCGTCATCTGTAACGCCTGTACTGTGCTTCTCACAGCAGGTCCAGACCAACTGCACGTAAGAGTACAGAGTGGTCCGAAGCCTTCTCAGTGGCTTTTAAATGTGTGCGACACGTGGCTCTCCTCTGACAGCTGTACCCGAACGTCCTTTCAGGTGCGCACAGAGCGGGGTGGTGCTCGCGGCATTGGTCCTGGGGGGAGTTCTGTGGCGTCCTGGTGGAAAGGGGGCTGCGACCACCACTGAGAGTCCAAAGCAGCCCCCGGGACGAAACGCCAATGGATCTTGGACGAGACTTCAACGTCTTCAACAACGACATCAAGCTCCTCTATTGAGGATGGTTGCTGCTGGCCCATGTCACCCACTACCTTCATAATATATATATATTTATATATATATATTAATATATATATTATATATATATTATATATATATAATCCAGTTATATATATATAATATATATATATATATATAAATAGATATATAGTATATATATATTATGATGGACTGATTGTCATCGTCATTGGCAAAAATCGCATATTTTCTGACTCGTACTGTCCAGAAATTTCCTGAAATTCCAAAATTCTAAAAAATCCTAAATTATTACATTATTTGTGAAGTTTAAAAATACATTTTCAATGAAAAAAAAAAAAAAAGCTACGTTATTGCAAAATACCCTAATTAATTAATATTACTTTTGAATCTGTTGAACTCAACTATTAAAAAAAAAAAAAAACACATTCAAACATCATTTTCATTAAATTTTCACATTGATTATCTGACTTAAGTAAATAAATATAGATTTCTGCTATCCGGAAGATTGTTGAGGAATTGCTCACTTGAAATAAGAGATTTTAAACAACTAGCATTTCACTATAGGGAGGGCACTTTCGGTATGCCGTCATGTAATGCCTCCATATTTTACCTTGGTTTATACCTGTGGTGCATAATTCTGGCTCTTAAAGTGCTAGTTGGTATCCCACATAAGAGGAATTACATCCTACTTCTTTACATTAAACTGATTATTATTATTCTCGATTATTATTATTATTATTATTATATTATTATTATTATTATTACATTGTATTATTAATTATTAATTATTATTATTATTATTATTATTATTATTAATTATTATTATTATAATTTTATTATTATTATTATCTATTATTATATTATATTATTATTATTATTATTAACAGACTATGATTTTTTTTTTTTTTTTCATTATCCGGAAGTACCTACTAGTTATAAAACGTTTAGGAAGTTGTGATTGCATAAGGCAATGAGACCGTGGAACC